>VYXC01003160.1:545920-756813 GCA_013397175.1 Platysteira castanea | reverse complement strand
TTTTTTTTTTTTTTAACTCCTTTAGCTCAGTGGTTTGAGATTTTATTTTCCAGTCTTGGAGAGACAGGAAGAAGTGACTACATAGGAGAGGTTCAAAGTAAGAAGCTGCTTTAAGTTTTAATGGTGAGCAATGTGGGAAGAACTCTGGATACTAAGAGAGTGCTGTAAATTTGTATAATTTTAGGTTTTAGAAAAGGAGGGAATTTCTCAAAGACCACCATTAGAAGGGGAAGGAGGTTTAGCTGAGAGGTAAAGAATTTATACTCAGTTACAGAAAGGAATTGACTTAATTGCTTTCTTCTACTTGTTTTTTACCATCCCTTCCACCAAATCACAACTTGTTCAGTCGTTTGCAGTAGCACTGCAGCAATGATAGAGAGCTGGAACCTCATCACTTTGTGATGTGGTGTCAGGCCACAGAGGCAGAACATTTTCACCAGTAAAAAGAAATATTTGTTCCCAAGGATCTCAACTCCACAATTCCCTGATTTGGACCCTGTTTCAGGTGCTGTAAACCACCAGCTGTGTTTCCACCTCCACAGATCTCCTGAGACCTGATCGTTTTGGTCATGGCTGGTAGATTGTCTGGCAAGAAATCAGACCAGCTGGATTTTTTCATTTCTTAATGTCAATTCCATTTTTAGGTCAGCAGGCAGGAGTCTCAGTACTAGCATGTTTCTCTTTCTCAACTCAGAAGAGGATTGACATGAACTCACCAATCAGTCCATTGAGGGAATGAGATCTGGTGTAAAACACGCTGGTAACAGCAGCCATGCTGGTGTGGGATTAAAAGTAAACCAGCATCTCTCCAGTTCTCTGGTGGACCCTTCCTAAATTTTGAGCTGTGTAAACGTCCCAGCTGATTTTTTGGGGGTAGAAAAACCAAATTTTTGGTTAATGTTACTTATTTGAAAAAGCTTCTAATATTTTATGGAGAATACTCAAAGTTCTTATTTATACACAGTTCTTCTGTCCTGTCACATATTTTGGTGTGTTTTCTCTCATCCCTTAGGGAAGATTGTTTGTAAGTGGGGAATAATCAGCAACAGCTAAGAGACTTGTAATCTGCAATTCTCATTAAAAGAAGATCTTTAGGTCAGGAACTATCTTTTTATTCTCTCTTTGGCTAGTGGTTTGCATCTTGAAAATGAGCCTCTAGGAGTTGTCGCAACAGAAATAATGAATGGCTGGAAAAAAGACAGCAGAAAGGACCTTAGTCTTGATCTAATATCAGATTAACCATGCAAAAATCATTGAGAGTGTGTACACATAAATATATAAATATGATAAACAAAAAAGTGTGAAAGCCCACCTGTTTGGGGCATATGAGATGAATAGACTCTGTTGTCCAAAATGAGAAGTGAGCTCCTTGCCTGTCTATCACACTCACTGCTGACTCAACCAGAACTTTGCAATGTAACTGGCAATTTTTGGTCTCTTGATGATGACGACTGAGTCGAATAGCCTGTTTAGTCTAATCTCAAGTAAGGCACATAACTAGGGGTGATCAAAACAGTTTCCATTGATACATGTTTGGGGTTTTTTAACTGAGGATTAGTTTATGCTTGATTGCTTTGTTTGCTAAGTATATTTTGATGACTATGCTATGGAAAAGAAAGGAGAACTAAATTACATGTCATTGATACTAAACAATTCCAACTTCCAGATAAAATATTTCTACTTAATTTTAATTAAAATTTGAAGTAATATGGAGTAATCTGGGGTGGTGGTGGGATGTGTGTATAGTTTGTACAGATTTAGATCTAGGAGGTTTTTAGAAGTAAAACTGCCAGATTCCCTCTGTTAATAAAAGGAAGAGCATAAGCATTTTAAAAGTTAAAATTTTCACATGGCTAGTTTTGTGGCCAAGCTTGATTTCTTACAGCAGCAATTGTTTTTCCTGCCATATGTCCTAAATAATAAAAGACTGTAGGAAGTCAGTAGTGTGCTTTGAGACATACCTTGGCTGACCAGTGTAGGCAGTGAGACGGTCACCACTGCCGAGTAAGAGAATTAGCATCACCTTTTGACTTAAGAAAAAGCTGTGGAGAAGGGCTGAAAATGACAGAAGCCAGCAGTGGGAATTTGAAGAGTGCTGTGGTTAGTTACTTCACAGATGAGTTTGTCTTGTGGGTTGTTTTTTATTGTGTGATGGGTTTTTCCACCATTGCATATTTTTATACTTGTACTTTCTGAGTAGGTGATGATGGAAAAATAGATTAGGGGTTGAAGGGGATTTTTTTCTTCTTCTTCTGCTCTTATTGTTAGAGATCTGCACCAAAAATACAGACTAAATGCAACGCAGGTGAAAAGTAGTGGTCTTTGAGCTCTGCCAGTGAACCGGAAAGCTGCACAGCCTGAGCGAGAGGCAAAGTACTTTCATTCTTATTGCATGGTGTGCCGTTTTTGTTAAGCTCAGTACTTTAATTCTTTATAAATATTTTCCTTGTACTTTCAGAGAGTGTTTTCCTTCTTTTTGATAGATCAGGCTTTTATCAAGATGGTTTGATGTTAAGATTTGAAAGATTTGGGGACTTGTTGCTTCACTATTTTGTTATTTCACTGTCATTTAGTGCATTGATCCATTTTTAGCATTTGATGAGAAAATATTTTTAAATTACCAGTTGATAGAGACTGCAAGGGGCCCAGTGTTGGGGATGAAGCTGCCAGGCAATGATACGTCCATCTGGAAAGAAAAAAATCAATATGTGAGAATGTGGACAAGGTGGAACTAATTGTTCTGTGCAGTTATACCAACAAGGAATATGTTGGGGTTTTTTAATCAAGGTATAGTCACATTCTGCCTGCAAGGACTTCTTGCATTTAAAAAACTGTTTCAAGAAGCTTGTTTCATTTGATTGAAGATACTGATCTAGTTATACAAATTTTCGTAGGATAAGAAACTAGTGGAACTGAAGTGTCTTTATGGTTAAATCACCTTCCAACATACTTGCAGCAATTGGGACTTGGTTACTTGGGGATTTAGTCTTTAAAACGTACCACCTTATATGCAGAGGACAAGAAGGTCTTTGAGACCAGGTCTGTACTTGCAATGCTCTGGTTGGATATAATAGAATAATCCCAGAAGCAGTATTGAGCTGAATAGCTTTAATCCTGCTGTTCCTGCCAATGAAAAATGGAAGGTGAAATAAAACCACTTTCCCCATCCTGCCTATATGTGTCATTCCTCTCAGTGACAAGGAAGTTACTTATAGAAAGTTTGTTTTGGTTGCATTGATAGGGAGAAACAAAATTAATCTAGTTGTCATGTATAAGTAGGGCCAAGTGTTGTGGCCCAGTTCTACTGACAGCTCCTCCCTGGGCTCTGGAGCCCAGTGCAAAGCCTCTTCTGCTTGGAAGCAGCACTGTGGGCCTCAGTTGAAGTCACCCTTTCTTCTTTGTTTTTTCCCTGATTGTGAAGAGGCATTTACTTTGCATTTGACTCAGACCACAAGCAGCTTTATTTTCACTTTTAACAGCTGTTCAGTGAGAGTGAGGCAGCCAGTTCCTCCTCTGTGCATGCAGTCCAGAACAGATACGGTGTCTGCTGGTGTCTCTGCCAGTGCTCTGAGAAGTTCAGTTTCACAGGAGGCAGTAGAACAGGCTCTCATGCAGTCCTTGGCCTGCCTGCTGATGTGCCCTTTGAGGATTATTTTCATGCTACTTTTTTTGGGTGAGGAAGGAGGGAGTGTTTACAGGAATTGAAATCACCCATTTTACTAGCGGTGGACCTGATACAGAAAGCAGGGAGTTGTTCAGACATCTTCTTCCAGCTTTCTAACATTCGCCTTCATCTCTTCATGCTAGGATCCCATCTCTGTGCTTCTGGATACTCACTGCCTTGCTGCATCCATATACTGAGATCTGTCACCTTTCTCTCACCTGTATGTCAGCTCTATTTTCTTACTTTCCCCAATCCCTGCACTCCCTGTATGACCTGTGTCCTGAACAGAAACCATCGTGCTAGCAGTGACTGGAGTAAGAATGGGCTTTAAGCAGTCTGGAGAGACTGGAACTGCTGCCCATCAGCTGACTGCACATTGGAGGTGCTGTGGAAGCATCCACCCCACAGCATGAGTAAGCACTCTGTACCACTCTGAAGTGGTTCAGGTTGGAGAATTTGGGGACCTCTGAGCAGACACCAAAGTCTTATAAGCCAGTTTTCTTCTTGGGCCAGTGTTGGTCTGATACTCCCATCTCTAAGTATGAAAATATCAGGGTTTGGAAGGACAAGGCAATGCGTGCTGAAAAAAAATCACTCTCTCTGACCAGTGTTATTTATCCACTTCCTTTGCCCAGTTCATTAATGTCTAAGTAGTGGTTGAAATAACAGAAAAGATAAGTCCAAGGTTTTTTTAGGGCCATGTTTCAACATAAATCTGTTTTCTTAACATATCCTCTTTCCTTCCTCTGAGACATTTACTATCTTTTTGTGTTTAGAGCTAGAAGAAGGAATGCAGCATGTGTTGTCACTGCCCTTGAACTTCTTTGCAAAGCTGGCACTGCTTCCTCCTCTGTTTGCTTCACTTCTTGTTTTACCTCTCTATCTGCCTAATGCATCAGTTCGCAGGAGGATCCCTTATAAAATGGAAACCTTTCCAGAGAGGCATTCCTTTCCACCCTGTAAAAAGTCTTCGCTGTAAATTTGCTCCAGACTAACTACTTTGCACCGAAGCAATAAATTTTAATAACTTCACAGAAGAGGATTTGCCCTCTTCAGATAGGGGCTGACACAGTATGGTACAGTGTACTTTCTCCTGTATAAGAAAATAAAATAAATTACAGCAATTAGCTTGTTCTGCCACAAACCTTACACATATAGCATTTCTGTTCACTTTGGGACAGGTTTTAGGCCTGAAAGAATGCAGAATTAGGAATTCCTATGGAGTGATATCTCCATAGTGTAATAGCAGCAGGTTCCAGACATTTAACCACTTAAATGCCTGGCTCAGGATTGCAACAGCGAGATGTTACTCCTTCTGTAACTTAATAGCAGAGACACCTGATTTGAGGGAAGTTTGGGTATGAATTTTTTGACTGTTTTATGCCAACACTAGCTACTTCTGGAACGTCTGGGCCCTTTGTAGCGAGGGGCCCACAAGCGGGGGTGTATGAATTGCTTCTTGGTGGTGTGGAGTGGTGGCTCCCAGCTTTAAACAGAGGTGCAGTTACATCACCTGTGAGGGGAACACCTCCACACCCACCAGAACTCACACTTAGTTGCCTCATTTGAGTTTTGTGATTCTTGCCCATTTCTGACAGGGTAGGGAGGGAAGGATTCTGTTGACTGCAGCTTATTCCACATGAAAGGTTTGCAAAACTTTAAAGCTGCTTCACTGTCTTATATTCTCCATTATCCTGTTTGTACAGTAACAGCATTTTACTTTTGTGGTGTTAGCACAAACCCAAAAATTTGTAGAACTTAATGAACTTAATTGACTTGCTTTGAGTCATTTTAAGGGAATGGAACACAGACCTCCCAGCATCCTGTTTTAACACTTGAGCGTGTTCACTCCTCCAGCTGGAAAATAAAATCCAAAACATAGATGAAGATAAATTATTCATGTTAGCACATCCACCTTCCCCATAGAGATGGGCTAGACTAATTGACAGAATAGCATTCCTAATACTGAAGGTTCCAGTTAGATGCTTCTCTGGTGAGTTATTCGGGTGGAAGTTTGCTGCTTATCAAGATATTTTTTTAAGTACAAAAAAGCTGTCATCCTAGCTGGATGGCACAACTGTAGCCTGTTTTCAGACTAGAAAAGTGTTCTGGAGAAGCAGATATTGTGCATGTCGCAGTGAACTCCTGTGATGTGGGAAGTAATTCAGACAATTACAGAGTCCAGACTGGTCAAACTATTGGCTTGAACCAGGTGCTTCACTCCTTTCTTTTGCAGACCTTAAATATTTAAAGACCTACTCCAAATCTAGTTGATGTTAATTGAACCTTTTATTACTTGGGGAAGGCTTGAGGCCTTCAACTCAATCCTGTAGTGCACTGCAATCATCCCAGGCCCTTCTCTACATCCTGCTGCTCTCCTCTACCTAATGCAGTCTAATAGTGTTCTTCCCATTGCTTGCAACTACCAGCAGTTATATAAGTAATGATTATGATTAGATGTCAACACTTCTGGTCTTATTCATTACTGAGTATTTTTCCAAAATAAAAGCTTTAGTGAACCAAGAAATTATGCTTTTGCTCTGAATAGTTAAAAGGGCGGGTGGGGGGAAGTAACAAAGCTCACTTCCTTGCAAATGTAAAAGTAATCAAGTGTTTTAAACCTGAATCTTCCAGAAGCTCTGCTGGGCTACAAGATTTGTACTGCTTTGTCACCTCAGTACAGTTTTGCTAGTATTTATAATTTAGATTTCAACGTTAACATTGCATTACAGATAATTTTGACAGAAACATAAGACTGCTGTATTGCAGTGTCTGGTCTTTCACTGTCTTAGTTGACAAGGATTTCACAACTGTCCTGGGAAAGCAATTTTGTTTGTTGCTTGATAGATGACAGGAAGTTACCCGACTTTAAATCTGTGTTTAATTCACTCATGGCTTTTTAACAGTATGGACTGTTTGCCTCAAACAGTTCAATTTTCAAATGGCACATGATTGTTTATACCCACATGACAACTACAGTCTTGTTTCTGAATTTCAGGGGTTTGTCTGTCTTACTTTGTTCTTGAAGTGTCATTTGAAGTGCAAACAAGTCACCCATCAATCTGTTCACCTTACACAGAACTTAGGATAAATAAAGATGAAGGTCTCAGGCACCTACCTGCCAGCATGTGTGTACGTGTGCATGTGTGGGTCTCTGGTTTCAGTCTGAGAAAGCTCGGGTGCAATGGCAGTTAAGCAAGCTGCATCATGTGGCATTATTGGAAACACTTCTTTATGTTGTCATTGCTGATTCCAGCAAAGTCCATTTTCCTTCAGGGTTATATAAAGTTCAAATGATTTCAGGGACAGCAGAATGGTAATTACAGCTAAGGGGCTCTCTTTGCAAATCTTAGAAAAATGTAGGTGTCTGATGGCATGAATCAGTATTCTGATTTTTAGGTCAGAGTATTGTGGTAGCACATTCTGCTCCTTTAGATTTCCTTTTTGTTATGTCATTATACTCTGTGACTCTGCTGGCCTGCTTCCCTCTCCTCTGTGCCCAAAGAAAGCTGGTTTGCATGGGGATAGAGCAGCTAAAGAGGAATAGGCAAGTGTCCCACATGCATGGTGCACCCCTAGTCTCTCCAAGAAGGTAGGTAATACTTGAAACATCTCCTTAATTCTTGGCACTTTTCACTGATATCAGAGGGTGAGATGGAGAACTCACACTACAGTTGTATAAATAAATCAGAAAGGTAGGAAATTAATGCAGCAGTGCCATCTATTAAGTGCCATTTGTAATTACCTAGCTTAGGGAATAATCTGAGATGACTGATGACATTTCAATGCTAAACCTTTTTCTGTGCCACAGTCCTGATGCAGTTTCTGTCATATTTATCTTCAGGATCTTCTGTAAGTGGTAAGAGGGATTCTGGTTGTGTGACAGCAGCCCTTGGCAACACGTGGAGTCACAGCGTCAACACCAGGCTCATTCTACAGTATCATGACTTGCCAACAAGACAGGTGAGAACTTAACGAAAAAGAGAATTTAAATAAAGGTACACCAGCAGTCACATGGGCTGTGTCCTTCAGCCTCTCTGGTTGTGCTACGTGTGTTGAGAACTTGGCACTCGAGAGCCCAGTTGCTTATTTGGGGTGGGGGTCAGTCAGCGTCCTTTGTTTTTAAGGGATGACCAGCACTCCAGTGCCTCTGTGTGTTAGGATGGGCTTTTCTGAGTCACAGTTGGTACAGGCGTACAAGTTTCTTGAGCCTTTAGTGCATTTTGCATTGTGGAGATGAAAGGTAATCCTTAAAGTGCTTTCCTGCACAGGAATTTTAGGACAGGAGTAGAAACTGAGCCTTTTCACTGCCATGATTGTTATGCTGTCCACTCTTTGTGCCTAGTTTCAGCTGTGACTGTTAGGACAGGGAGCACTCTGTTTTCTGTGGCTGCTGTTTGAGAGTAGAAGCTTGCTGCCTGCACCAGCAAGCTTAACTTTGAGCAGTAAGTATGGTACCAACTTCCCAGAGGTATGCCTGCATGTATGAGAATAGTTACCCTTTTCACTGAGAGACTTCATGCTTTTAAGTGTAATATAGTAGCATCTTTTACTGCAGTCTTCACCTCTTAATTTATAAAACTGTGAAAAACTAGGAGACAAGACATTCGGGGTATGATTGAGAGAATGACATTTTTTTGTTTTCAAAAACATCATAACGCATGATTTCATCTGTCCCATGGGATATCTGTGGTTATAATCTCTTTTGGCTTTGTCTGATCTGTTTTTGCATTGATGTAACTCCTTCCAAAGGCTGTGACCCTCAGTATTAATGTTATTGATTTTCTGCCAGTTAAAGTAGAGAGCTGTCAGAAAAATTGCTACACGGTATTTGTACCATCTTACTCTTATACCATTACTATCATGTGCATTCAAATTGGTGCTCCTAAGTTTACTGCCACAGCACAAGGTTTCTTGCTTTTAGATTGCAGTCTTTACAGCCAGAGGAGAGGAAGCCATCCCGTTTTATTAGAAATTTATTTATTAGAAGTAGAATTATAATGATAGCACTCCTGTTTCTTCAAGTAGCGGGCACTTTGAAGCAGCAGTAGTCCTCTGGACTTTGAGGTAGAAGGTTAAATGTGTCAAATGCAGGTAGAAAAAGGCATCTTCTGTACCTACTTCTAAAGGCTATGCATAGAGATATACACTTACTGCTGCTGATCTTAAGAAATTTTCTTATGTACTGCTTCTTATTCTGGTCTGCAATGTCCTTTTTTACAGAAATACTAAGTTCTGCAAAATACAAAGCTGTTCATAAATTTCCTGGATCACTTTGGAGTTACATGAGAGGTGGAGTTGGCAGAGGGTAAAGGGCAAAAACTGGGCTCTGTGCTACTTCATGATGCACAAAGTCAGCTAAAACGGATTAAGAACACTCTTCTGGTGGTGGAAAAAGGGAGCAGTTTTCCTAAAGAACGTTCAGATATTATATGTAGTTTTTCCTGATTTTGTTTGAGAAGTAATAGATCGTAAGTATATGAAAAGTTGTGTTCAAGCCTTTTAAATTACGGTCTGCTTAGGAGAGTTTTCCTCTCTTCCTGACTGAATTTATCAGGTGCACCACCTTGCTTACAAGTGAAGCTATGGGCTCATTCTGTTTCAATTAAGCAAAGGAACTAAAGCTACAGTGAAGAAAAACAACCTTAAAGTAAATGTTAGTATATATTATTAAAACCAAAGTCATTTGAAGCAGAAGTGTGATATAAATAGTGATGCGCCTGTGAAGTCCATGACTGAAATGTGATATGTCCATGATGTCCTGTAGGTATTTTCCTGTTGCTGATATCTGTCCTTTTTTCAGATAAATTCTCTTTTCTTAAACTCTTAGAAATCTTTCAGCTTGACATGCGGTTTCCAGTTAGAGGAAGGCATCTAGAGTTACCCTACCTGTCGCAGCACTGTATTGATCAAATTACTATAGTTTTACACACATATGCTCCTTTATAATTGCTTTATATCCACTTTCAGAAATGAACTGTGAATAAAGGTGTCTCAGTTCTTGAGATGCCATTTCAGTCATCATAAAGTGGCTCTGCCAGGAGGTATTGGGTATCAGTGCTTTGAAAGCCTGCACTTTTTAAGGAAGCTTAATATGAAGATTCAAAAATTACCAAATCAGTAATCGCATTTACAAATTCTCGTATGACTGTATTTAAAAAAAACCAACCAAAACCAACCAAACAAAAATAAAAAACAACCAGAAACCTGTGATTATCTATAGTCTTGGTTTTAAAGTGCAATTTTGCCCCAGGAAATTACTGAAAGCGCACTGTTGGTCCAGAGATTTGGGTGAAAAGTTGTTTCAAAACCAAGTTTCTCCTGCTTTTCCAAATTTGTAACCTTACAGAATCAAGGATTAAGGTGTGTTTTCATAGAATTGTAGCAACTTCATACAGTTGGTGATTGCCCATCTCTCTAATTTGCTGAGCTCTCTCTGCAGGGCCTCTGTGCTTTCAAGGGTGTCAACAGTTCCTCACAATTTAGTGCCATTGGCAAACTTACTTAGTATTCCTTCGAATCCTGTGTCCAAGTCATTACTGAGGATGTTGAAGAGCACAGGACCGAGGATGGAGCCCTGCAGAACCCCACTCTGATGTCACCCCAGTCACTATAACTCTGCGTGCCTGACCTGTGAGCCAGTTGCTCACCCAGCACGTGATGTGTTTATCCGTGGCCTGGACAATTTGTCCAACAAGATGCTGAAAGCTTTGCTGAAGTCCAAGAAGATTACATTTGCTGGCTTTCCTAGGTCATTTAGGTGGGCTACCCTGTTGTAGAAGGAAATCGGGTTCAACAAGCAGGACTTTCCCCTTATGGAGCCGTGCTGGCTGTGATCAATGGCTGCGTTGTCTTCCAGGTGTTTTTCAGTACTTCCCAGAATAATCTTTTCCATGATTTTACCTGGCACTGAATTAAGACTGACAGGCCTGTAGTTTCTGGGGTCCTCCTTCTTGCCCTTCTTGAAAATCAGAATAATGTTCGCCAGCCTCCTGTCAGCTGGGACCTCTCAGGATTCCCAAGACTGCTGAAAATCATTGAGAGAGGCTTTGTGCTGTTATCAGCTAGCTCCTCAGATGAGGCCCTATAGATTTGTAGGGATCCAGCTGGAGCAGCAGAGCCCACACAACTGGGGAATTGATCATTCTCGCAGCCCTGGTCCTCTAGCTCCAGGCTAGAGGCCCCTGTGGCCCACTGTCTGTGTTGAAGACAGAGGCAAAGAATGCATTTAAACACCTCTGCCTTGTCCACGTCCCCATTTGTGAAGTGTCAATCTTCATCTTGTAATGGGATGATGTTAGTTCTACACTGCCTTTTGCCGTTAATGTATTTGAAAAAACTCTTTTTATTGTCCCCCACAGTTCTGGCCTGCTTAATCTTCAGTTGAGCTTTGACCACATGAATTTTCCCCCTACCATGGCAAGCAGTGTCTCTGTATTCTTCCCGTGTCACCTGACCTTGCTTCCACCGCACATACACCTCCCTTTTCCTTCCACACTGGATACAATTTGTTCTTTCAAAAGGTAGAACATTCTTTAGTCATTCACTTGATCTCCAGAATGTTCTCTTTCTGGGTCTACTTTCCCTTTTTCTTTCTCTGGAGGAGCTGGAGCAGTGGTGACAGTCTGAGGGACTTTCTCTCATTATATCTGACTTCCAAGGTAGTAGAGCCAGCGTGCTATTCCTCGCTGCAGAATCCCACCCATCAACAGAAAAAGCACCTCTTGAGAAGCACTGGGCCAGGGGTGGTATTCTTCAAAACACAGAGTGATAATGTCATCTTTCAGGAGGATTCAAGCAAGCTGTTTTCCAGAACTATGGTATGTCCTGCACAGCCCACTGGGCTGCTAGATGCTTGTTCTTAGTCATGCAGTATTTGTTTCTGGGAAAACTCATGGGCATGGTCCCTGTGCCTGAAACCTTGGGGAACACCAGGGCAGCAGGTGGCAGAACAAGTATGTAACAAACCTTAGGAAATTGAACGTAGAGTTCTTACACAGTTGGGATTTTTTAATCTATTAAGTAAAAAATGCGTATATTTTGTTTGTCTAGTAGATATTTTCCAGCCAACTATCCGTTTTTCCACCCCACCCTTCCTGTGTCTGGTGAACATTAATAAGACAGCAGCCAGTTCAGCAAAGTAATGAAATTTCTGGGATGTCCTGCCTGCCTGAAAATCAGTTAGGTTTGCTCTATTGCTAGGATAGAAACAGCTTTCTGAACAAACAGATGAACTTTGCTCTTTTGCTTCCTTCTAGCCGCCAGGGTTCTGGTTTTTGTTTTCTCTGGGACAGAAGCAACAACACTGGGGGAGGGCCAAAAGAGATTTCCAGTCTGCATTTGAATTCGTTATGTCACCAAAACCCACAAGCATGGACAATAGCAGTCCTTTAGCTACTGAGGTGGGACTGAGCTGTACAATTTTAACAGCAGCACAGTGGCATAAGAACATGAGAGAACATGGGAAAAGTTAATTGTTTTGCACAAATGCCTTCCTGAGGGGAATTATCTATATGGATACTGATACTTGGTTCTCCCTAAGCACTCCTATAAGTAGTTAACCGTGACATTTATTTTCCTGAAATGCATACATAAACATGCAGGCCCTTTGACTTTGGGCCAAAACCAACGGGGCTGCGCTAGAAACTATCAGACTCCTCAGTTACCCCTATGTGTATAATTATCCTTCTTTCCTGAACTGGAGTCAGCAAACATCAAGGTTACTGTTTTTCATGTGTTCTCAGCTGTCTTTGGGGGTCAGCATGGTAGGATTAAATACATTGCCGTGCTATATTTAACATTTTGTTCTTGTCCATTGGAGGCAGGGTGCTGGATTAAATGAAACACTGGCCAGATCTGGTATGGTAACTTCTATGGGCCTGGTTTATTTTATAATTTTCAAGGGATTTGTGAGACTCATGGTATTATGTTAATCTCTGTAACATATTTTGTAATTCTCAGATGGAAAATGCATATAGAAGTGTTATTTTATAACAAATCAGTGTTTTCCTGTGGTATTTTCAAGGAAGAGCATTTGGAATCACAAAATCATTTAGGTTGGAACATACCTTCAAGATCATCGAGTGCAACCATTAACCCAGCACTGCCAAGTCCACCACTAACCATGACCCCAAGTGCCACATCTACATGTCTTCTTAATACCTCCAGGGATGGAAACTCCATCACTTCCCTGAGCAGCCTGTCCCAATGCTTGACAACCCTTTCTGTAAAGATATTTTTCCTAATATCCAATCTAAGCCTCCCTTGGCACAACTTGAGGCGATTTCCTCTTCTTCTGTCAGTTGTTGCCTGGGAGAAGAGACTGACCTCTACCCACCTACAATGTCCTTTCAGGGAGATGTAAAGAGCAATGAAGTCTGCTCTGAATCTTCTTTTCTCCAGGCTAAACAGGTCCAGCTCCCTCAGACGCTCCTCATCAGGCTTGTGCTCCAGACCCTTCACCAGCTTTGTTGCCCTTCTCTGGACATGCTTCAGCACCTTAATATCCTTCTTGTATGGAGGAGCCCAGAAGAGAACACAGGATTCAAGGTGTGGCCTCACCAGTGCTGAGTACAGGGGGACAATCACTTTCCTGGTCCTGCTGGCCACACTGCTGCTGATACAGACCAGGATGCCTTTGGCCTTCTTGGCCACCTGGGCAATGCTGACTCATGTTCAGCTGCTTGTTGACCAGCACCCCCAGCCACTGTTCCCCCAGCCTATAGCATTGCCTGGGTTGTTGTGATGCAAGTGCAGAACCCAACACTTCATCTTATTGAGTCCCGTATAACTGGCCCATCGATCCAGCCTGTCCAGATCCTTCTGCAGAGCATTCCTACCCTCCGGTAGATCAACACTCCTGCCCAGCTTGCTGTTGCCTGCAAATTGACTGGTAGTGCACTTGTTCCTCTTGTCCAGACAATCAATGAAGACATTAAATATGTCTGGCCCCAGTGCTGAACCCTGAGGAACACCACTGGTGGCTGGCCATCTACTGGGCACCATTCACCACCACTCTCTGGGCCCGGCCACCCAGACAGTGTTTCACCTAGCAACCAGCGCACCCATCTGCATTGTGGGAAGCCAAATGCTCCAGGAGAATTGCAGTGTCAAAAGCTCTACTAAAGTCTAGGTAGATGACACCCACAGACATTCCTTCATCCACTAAGGGGGTCACTTGTCATAGAAGGAGATCAGGTTGGTCAGGCAGGACCTGCCTTTCACAAACCCATGCTGTCTGGGCCTGATCCCCTGGTTGTCCTGCATGCATTGTGTGATGGCACTCAGGATGGTCTGCTCCATGACCTTCCCCAGCACCAAGGTCAGGATGACAGCCCTGTAGCTGCCCGGATCCTCCTCTGGCCCTTGTAGGTGGTGTCACATTTGCCAGATTCCCACCACTTGGGATGTCCCTGGTTGACCAGGGTTGCGGGTAACTGATGGGCAGTGTCTCACTGAGCTCTTCCTACAGCTCCCTCGGTACCCTTGGGTGGATCCCAGCTGGCCCTACAGACTTGTGTGTGTCCAAGTGGCAAAGCAGGTCACTGGGCATTTCCTCTTGGGTTGTGGGGGCTTCATTCTGCTCCCCATACAATTCTTCCAGATCAGGGGTCTGAGCACCTGAAGAACAACTGGTTTTAGGATTGAGGTATGGGCTGAAGCTTTTAAGCTGTGCTAAGTGAGCTGTTGGGCAGGAATTTTCCTGGTAAAATGGTAAAGTGTTCAGGTAAAGTGTTTCAAATGCGTAAGTATATGGTGACTCAGTCTTAATAAAACAAAACAGAACAAAACCCGCTTATCTCCTTCAGACTAATGCCAGACATAACTTTTGTTGTGTCCTTGGTTACAGACCAGCTGTTTCATCTTGCTCTGGTTACTATCATTTGAATAAGCCCTGAATAAGCATTCAAAAATTACGATGGTGAAGTAACCCTGGTACTTTCTGGATGGGGGAAGGGCTGGAAGAAAGCCAGTGGGAGTGAGGATGATATTTTACATTTATGCGATTTGCAATTCTTTACCTTATATTTTTTATCATATTAGTAAAGCAGTTCTTTCAAAATGTACAGATATTTGGCTGTAACTTCACAAGGAGATGGCTACTGGAAGTGTTGTAAAGTGTGTATCTATTCTGGGCCATCTTCTTATATAATATGCTTATCATATGGAAAGTCAATTCTGTAAAAACACAAAGAGATGTATTTAAAATATTTTTTAAGATAAGAGTGATGGTGTGGAGTCATGCAAGGAAAAAATAATAGGAACTTTTACAGGAAAGTAGATTTTTTTCAGGTGAGATTAATTTTTTATGGTTCTCCATTGTGAAGGTGCTTCCCCCGGGGGATGTGCCACGGGAGTTGAAGCATGGTTACACGGGGTTTCCAGGCTCCCTGATGTTATCCTGTTCATTATTGGTTATAGGTGTTTTCCCCGCCCCAGAAACTGTGGTTGTCCCATGATTCCTGGGTCTTTGGGGCAGAGTCCGTGCCTGACCTGGCTGCCATGTGGTCAGAGAAATAAAACACCCATGAATATGCACAGAAATATTGTTCCTGATTCTTTCTATGGACAAAGCTGTCTTCAGGGAAGGTGCAGGCTTTACCTGACTTCAACACTCCATTATGATTCTTTTGAAAAAATAGCTATGAAAAGACTGCAGAAGCACATATTCAAATTCTGCAAAGCCTTCCATTTAAAGAAATGGGTTTTTTTAAGGATGCACAGTTTACTTCAGAGACTTTTGCCTCACATCAACTATCAATTGAATATTTTGAATCAGGACACAATATTGTTATAGCTTCAAATTTCCATGCATGTTTACAAATCACATGCCTAAAAGTGCATAAATAAGCTTATGGGGTTTTTTTTGATTAAAAAGGCTGTCAACTGATAACCCTTGTGACAGAAATCTTTTGCTTATCCATAGATCGTATACAAGCATAAGCAGCAATATATTTTTGAGTAGCATGAGAACAGTATGAAACTGGACACAAAGCACAACTGTAGCATAAACAGATGGTTATCAACATAGTATGATACTGACTTAATCCAGCAAAGTGCCAAATGAAAGGATGCCAGGAAAATAGTGACGGTTCATTAACAAGTGTTTGGAGCTCAAACGTCACCAGGTAACTTACTTTCCTGCCTTGAGTGTTTGTTCATGTCTCTCTTTGCATCAAACCTCCTTCTTAATGAACTTTGGGGGGATGGTCATAAAGCCATCACTGGAGCTCTGTCTGCATTAAATGGGTCTGGATTTATGGCCCTCTCCTCTTAACAGGACATTTTTAGAGAGAAATGTTTCCATCATTCTTGAACAAGAATTAATTTACTCAAGTGCTTACAAAACACTAATCAATTTCTTATCAAGGAATCTAAATAGAAATGAAAATACCCTAGGTCAAATAGAAAAGAACAGAAGAAAATCTTGAAATAGTTAGTCTTATTCTCTTCTCTGTCATTTCTTTAATAACCACCGCAAGTTTTTTATGTTATATTTTCGACTTACTATGCAAAAGTATTTACAGGCTGATCACTGCAGTGCCCTTGCCAGGTGCTCATAACCGAGGAAGCTGAATCATAACGAAGTGATTAGTCGGAGAAAATCCTCTACACCTGGGAGCAAAGCTGGAATCTCTTAACTGCCATTGAGTGCCAATAAGCTTGATCTTGCTTAACCTTTACTGCTTTTGTTTCAGGTACCTACAAGTCTTTGTATCTCCTGGTACTGTGTAGTGAAGGTACTCCTGCTTCCTGCTCCAACTTGCTCTGTAGATTAACTCACCCGCTGAACTGATTTTCAGTGTAGCCTATGCCTTTGGTCTCGAATCTCTCTCCTTAGCATGCCATAAACTTTTCTTCATCAATGAAGGTTAATGAAACTGGGATTGTAACTGGAGCTTTATGGCAGAACTTTTTCTTTAATTCCTTGTTTCCAGTTTCTCTTGATACCAGAGGTGATTTTTCTAAGCCTCAGCTCTAGAAGTCACCTTGCATTCCTACGTCTCTCCTCTTTGCAGACATCAAAACTGTTCCAAACTGCAAGTACTCAGCAAAGACAGTAGGTAGCACTTAAATTTTTAGATTATTAAAATGCTCATCCAGCCTCTTATGTCCAGGATTGGTTAATGCAACGTTTCTAGTATTATCAATACCTTTTTTCTCTTTTTCAAGCACACCACAGAAAATAGAATTGTTACCTTGATGAGACCTATTTAGTCACAGTGATGCTATTGTTTTAATTTTTACATATTTTCTCAGCTCTGTTACTGAGGAAACGGCCTTTTGCCTTGGTCTAATTGATAATTGTGCACCTTCATATTAATCAGATAGCAATTTTCAGAAATTTGGGCTGTACCTCCTGATCTTTATTGGGAGCCACTTAAGGGTCAGGATGAGAGGCGTAAGATTACTGTAACAAAATCTGCTCTGAATACAAACGGAGAACTTCTGTTTGTGATGCTGTTAATCCAACACCCTTTACAAACACTGTACTTACAGTTAAATAAAGCAGCATAAAAATGGGAGAGAGAAAGAACCAGATATGACTTTTGGCTCTGGTCCGAATTGTCTGAAGAATGCTCTTTTTGTAAGTTCCTTTCTTAAGTCCCTTTGCACAGAGGGAATGAATGCAAGCGCCCATCCTGTTTATGCAGAATCACTTTACTGTGATATGACTTCAGTGTGAGTTTTCCCCTCAAAACAGAGAGGAATTAACCTAGGGCAGATTCTCTCATCAATAACTGAAATGTCATCACTCCTAAAGAGTGTCAGTGACCAAAGTTGTTTATCCTTGGGATGACTTGGCAAATCCCCTCGCCTCCTGTCTTCTACCAGATTCTCTGGGGTTTTTTTTCTTTTTTTCTTTTTTCTTTTTTTTTTTATTTTTTTTTTCTTTTTAAATTTAAAAACAAAGGGCAGCAATGCCTAGCTTAACTTTAAGTATTAATTATTCAGAAAAGTTCTGCAAGTCTTTCTTGGAATATAGTATACTTAAAGACATTCTTAGTAGTGAAAAATATCAGAAAATCGCTGTGAGTGAACTGGACAACCTCAAGTAATGAAAATATAGTGGAATATAGGATTGCTAGTAGAAATAATTTGCAAAATTATATTGGGCATTACAAACGAGTTTCTGTTTTGCTTAAGGAGCATACAAGTTCAAAGTAAAGCTAATACTGGAGTAGTTTAGTTTATCACAGAAGGACTAATTCACCACTGTAATGTAATCATGAAAGGGTCTGGGCTGTCCTAGAATAGGTCAGGCAAGGTGTTTTCAAATGAAAAGTGTTTGTACTCTTGTGGAAAGGCACTGGGGACATCTCTGGAATACTGTATATGGCCTGGAAATGTTTGTTCTTTCTTCTTTTCTAGAAGAAAGAAAGCTTCTTTCTGCTTTCTTCTCTATCTACTTTCTTTGCAGACAAGATCTATGCTAGATAGAATATATTTATTGACATAACATGTTTGACCCGTCACTGGTAAAAAAAAGTAAACCTCAGATAAAGTTTTAAAGCCAGACAAACTTTGACATACTGACTTCAGTGCATGGCATCTTGTGTGAAAAGGTAGGGATCAGACATGAGTCTCATGTTCAGGCATTACAACTTTTATGATTCTCTAAACATATTAAGGGAGAATCATATCAGGAGTTTGTATATATAGGATATTGTACTCCGAACCCGAATTTTTGCTTGTTTTATGAACCTAAAGTCATTGAACTGTTCTAGATTGACAACACAGGAGAATGGCAGCCAGTATAATCACAATATAAGTGATTTTTAAAATCTACTGTAGGGAGAACAGTGTGGGGTTTTTCGGTTCAGTTTTATCAGTATATCTACGCTGGGTAGGATCAATTCATCTAGAGGAGTTTGCTCTACATAGATTTTTTAATCTTTGATCTCTGTAATTCCGGTGCCTTTAGCTGTGATGTAAAAACAGGCTGAAAAAGAAGAAACTGTCTTAAGTGCTTAGGAGCTAGATGCAGACTACTGACCCACTTTAAGGAATAAAACCCATTTTGACATACCACTGCCTGAAATGGACTGGGGTTTTGATTATCTCCAATGCTGCAGACTTAATGGGAGCTGCCTGGCTGAGTTTATCATATCTACCCATCATAATGCATCAAGAAGATAATAAAATATGTAATTTTCACAATACTACCTTCCCTTGGACTGATTGTTTTAACTGTTGGAAAAATACCATGGGATTTTAGGACATCTGCTCAATCAGCATGGAAAGGATGTGTGCAGGAGGTGGTAGTGTATTCTACCCACATGGTAGAAACATTGGAAGATACTTGGCACTAAAAGGTAAAAGGCATAATAAATAGCTACCTGAGCCATCCTGCATCCAGCTCTCACAGGTACTTTGATTGGGGAGAGATGCGTCCTTTGGATACATATTAACAGAAAGCCATAAATTCCTCAACCCATGTTGAAGTTCAGTGTTTCTGACACACTTGTGATTGATGGGTAGCTTCAACTTTTCAAATACTGGTAAGAAGTACTGTAAAGTACAGCTCAGTTAATGAATTACTTCTTCCTTGAGTATTCATATTGGAGCAACACCAACTTGGAAATAACTAATGAGGTTACTTGTCAATAAATCCCCCTATCTCATCAAAGCAAGTGATAAACTTAGGTTGCGGAGTATTGTGTGAGTCACTACTGAAGTTCTCCACTGGAAAGAGCTCATTAGACTTATCTTGGGTTTGCAAGGCCCTTTCACATTTGCGTAACAGTGGTGGTTCATGGTCTCTCTTATCAGTCATTTCCTACAAGTGAGTCCGGAATCTCTGGCAGAAGTTCTTGCCCTAGTCCCGAGTGAACAATCAGTCTAATTTTTTTCTGCCATTTGATTTAATTTGTCTGTGCAGATATCTTCTGCAGTTCAGGGTGTTTATATACTGCACAGCATTGAAGTGGAAGTTAGGGACTTCGGAACACTTGAGCTGGCCTTGTGCAGAGCTGACAGTGGTCAAGAAGGTTTGGTTTGGAGACTGAGCCGAAAACTTTATCGTGTCTGAGCCGGCACTGTAATTTTTTTCAGCACATTGATGGTTCTGGTCCAAGTTATATGTTTGTTCTTCACTGTACGTCACTGAACTTGTTTCTTTTAGCATTGACCTTTATTTATCTATCTATCTAATAATAATATAAAACTCTGTACCCACAGTCATCTCAAGCTGCAGATAAAAAATCACCTAATCCTCTCTTAAATTGTGTTGATATTTACAGCTGGGCATGGTACGTTTGATATCAAAACCAAAAGGAAACTACTTTTTTCTCCTTTTTTCATATGTTTTGTCTTGCTTCTCACTTGTGATCTTATAATGGCCATCTCAGTCTTCATTTCAGATAACTGAGCAAGCTGAAAAGAGAAAATAAAAGTGTAAATAAGCACCAAAAAAAATCAAAGATTTTCTTACTAGTCTTACTAAGCTAATACCAGATATACTTAATTGGTATTAAATATATAAAACAAAGGTAAACAACTTACTATAAGACATGTACTAAAGGTTGCCATTGGGGTGCCACTGCAGGAAAGAAGAGGTTGGGATTTTTTTTCCCCTACAGTTTTGCATTTTCTTTGTAATGGCTAAATTTTTGTCCTTTGAACATAACTAAACTTTCCTGAAGTTCACAAGTAGTTAGGAATCCCATGCAAGTGAATACCTAAGAGCTATAAATGCTGCTCTGAGTAATTTTGTGAAAAGAATGATCATTACACGTGATCTTTGCTTCTGTTTCTTCTCTTAACATAAAAAGGTTTATTAACCTGCTGATCGTTGCTTGGGGCATGTTGTCATCAAAAATTTCAGACCTGTTGGGTTATAAAGCAATATTTCAGGTCTTAAAGGGCTGACCAGTCTTTAGTCCATCTGTGCCGTGCACTGGAACAAGAATGCTTGCCTTTGCCTGCTGGGGCTTGTTGGGGATCCAATACCCTGTAGAAATATAAATGAAGCCTTCTAGAACAGTTCATGTTTGTTAGAGAAAAGTTTTTCTAGAATTTTGTTATTCAGTGGTTGTACATTCAGCAATACAGATGGTGTTTATAAGGCCATTGGTTTCCAATTCATTGGTAAAACCTCTCCCAATAATGTTCTTGCTAGAGAAAATCTGACTCCTGTAGAAAGATTGAAATTAAATTTTAAATTAATTCTATCACCTTTTTCTTAACATCAGTAGAGCATGACAGTACTCCAAAAGCACATATACTGTGTGTGTATATATTAGCTCACAGATCTGTTAGCATGACTTTTTTCCTTGTCCTTGTTGTGTGATGCCCAGTGGACTCTGAAATACACTCTGCTGAGGCTTTACATAAGATAATATTGCTGTCTCTCACATGTGAACTTAGCAGCATTTTGTTAGCTTATCTCCAGGGACGTTGCTTTTAGGAACGGAACAAAGTGAACACACAAAAAGAGTTGGAAAGGGGTTTTGTTTGTTTCATGTCGAAGGCATTTTGCAGCCACTAGAGTGGGTGAAAAACATTTGTGCTATGGTCTAGGACTTCAGTTTGGTTGAATCCCAAGCTTTTTGGCCCAGGTCTGGGATTTTAGGATTATGCCTTTACACCAAAGAAGGACACTTGTTTTTACTGATGTTCAAGACCTATGAGTGGAGACCAGGAAGAGCCCACTTCTGATGCTATTTTATAGTGGACTAATTTTCTTTCAATTTATAAATAATAATAATGTTGCTGTTTTTCATCATTTAAAAAACCAAAAGAAAGTTAAAGAAGGAATGAGTATTATTTAAATAAGGACTTGAGACACATTAGAAATAGGCATCGAAGTTCAATTTACAGAGGATGCTTTTTTATCTGTAGAAGGTAAGTATGTTGCTAAAATTATCATAGGTATTCGAAGAATAATAAAAGTGATAAATCATGATAGCAATACACATGCTAATTACCTACTTAAAAATGTATATTCCTCATGAATTACACCAAGCTGATTTACTCCATGCAGTGACATGGGCGGAGGATGCAGTGGCATCTCTGTCTGAGCACGTGGCTCTCTGGAGGAGAAAAGTGTGCAGCTGCTGGGCTTGCAAGCTGTGCTCCCCACTGGTCCCATCTCTTCCAGTCATGTCTGGCAGGCTGGGTGGAAGCAGCCGTGTATTCTGAGAAGATCTGCTCTGGTGCTATTGTATTGGTACTCCCTTAGGAGTCCTTCACAATTTGGGACACAAAATCTCTGGGATGAAGCAGTGTTCCAATATATGTTGTAAATAAGTATTGTACCCTTCAGCTTTTTTCTTTTTTGCAGAGCTAGAGTGAAATGGAACAGTATGGAAGGCTCTGAAAAGCTACGTAAACTATTTTCTGCTCTTCTCACTACTGGTGTACTGCAAATTTCATGAGTGACCACAAATTGCCACATAGGAGAATTCCCATAGGAGGCTGTGTTTGTGTTGCCTAACTGCTTTCCCCACCCACAGCACCATCCTCAGATCCCTTTTCTTGGCACTGTTTTATTGTGGTAAGCAGGACACTTGCTGGCTGGCTGCTTTCCTGCTTAGTAAAAGCTACAAGCGTTTTCGCCTGAATTACCCTTCTCACTGGACAATTATCAGAGCTTTGAGCCTCAAAAGTATTATAGCATAGGAAATCATCATGGCCAAGTTCTTGTGAAGTTTCCTGGCCTGTAGAGGACTCTCCACTGGGAAAATTAGGAGACACTTGGAAACAGAAAAGGTGTCAAAATTAATTTTACAAACTAGGGAATAAGGCATGTGGCAGGGAGACAGAAAATGCTTCTGGGGAGAGGAATTTCATAGGATCTGGTGTTTCATGAGCTGAAGGGAGCTGGCTACCCTGCATACCTGCCCTGTATTTCACCCTGGGGATCTTTCATCAGAAGTCTGACTTCAGCGACGTAAACTGGAGGCAGCCTGGTTTTGTGCGGTTCCCTGGCCATGCTGCTTCAGTTCAGGCACAATTTGAATACACATATGGAATTTCATTTTCTTTTCCAATTAAAACTTGAAGTCACATGCTGTTTGCCTGGGTAGTGCAGTTCCCTGCCACTGAAGTTATTGTTAAGTTATGTACATCAGGTAAGAAGGGCTCTCTGGGTATAAGGGCTCAGGAATGTGCTGGCAGTCTGGGAAAGGACAGCTAAGGAAAAGCAGCATTTTGTTAGATTTGGCCTACTGCATTCAGGACAGTCATTGCTCTGGAGCACATCAGGACAGTTCACCTTGGAAAGTTTTGGTTTTGTTGTCTATGGTTGTTTTTGATACTCATTTGAGGTTTTGATGGTTTTCTTCCACTGAAGTTATGTTTACTCAGTCCAAGGATATTCAGAGCTCCTCATTATAGTGCCTGATGCTAAAACCATGCCTGAATGGCACTACATATTTCATGCTGACCTCTCTCACTTGAAATCCAATGTTTGGCACACCACGAAGACTGAAACAATTTGCAGACTGGTCATCTGTTGCTAGCGACTGCCTGGATAGGCCCAGCCAAAACACATGCCTTTGTTCTGGTTTTATGAGAGGAGGAGGAATTGACCCCTCTGAAAAGAAATAGCAGAGCTGTTGCTTATTGGTCCTTCTGGATTGTACCCTCTGGGTACAGGAAAGTAGGGTACCTCTGGAGCTGTGCCTACCTGGCAGGAAATTAATACAGTCAAGTTGCTACAGATGTCTTATCTCCATATACGGTTCTCATGTAGTTGCTCAATAAAAAAGTGACAAAGTTAGGAAGAATATTCATGAATCCTGATTTCCAGTTCCTGGCATTGTGAACTGTGAATAAGTGCTCTATACATATATTGCTTTTTATAAGGAACACCTGAAGCCAGCTAGGTATAGCAAGTTTGAGATTTACTGTGTCCCCTTTCCTGGACTTGTCTTCTCTGTTTCTCCTCTATTCTTAAAAGATTCTTGGTTTTCATTTCTATCTCCTTCTTTTGTTTGTTTTCCTTCCACTTCTTTCCTCTGCAAGTATTGAATGTCTCCTGTGGGAGTAAGCCCAGCCACATGTGCATGCAATGATGGTTTATTTTTATTGGAGTCACTGCCTGTGACTGTTATTCATTACTATAGGAAGAACTGCACTATCAAACTGCTCTGAGGGCTTTTTTTTCTGTTGTAAAAAGTCCTGTTTTGTCCATAGCCATCGAAAGTACCTACTGCCATCATTAAGACATTGAGAGTTTGGAGCTCAGACACTGGTACTGCCTCCTGAATATCCTGTTGTGTCTGGTGCTGCAAAGCAGACTCTCAGCACCTCTCAGCTTCTTTGCATGGTGTCTCTTTAGGTCAACTTTTCAACAATCCATCCACCTCTCTGCCACCTAAGCAGCTCAATTGACCTCTGGTTGGGGAAGAATTTGTGGCTGCACAAAGTGCAAACAGAGTCACTGGCTACTATTATATACTCTTAGGATAATAAAGTGTACAGCCAGAACGTCACCAAGCCAGGTCTGCCCTGAGATGAAATGCTGATTCAGAAAAGGCAAGTAAAAAATACTGTAAAATACTTCTGTCTCACTTGCACTTCTAGCCTACACACTGAGTAAGTAATCCTCACTTTTGTTTCAAGTTGTCACATGTTCTGTGTCACCATGGGCAAGACCATAATGTCCCATCTCTAAGGTCATGTGAGGAATTCCTGGTACTTCTTTAAGATGAATATCTAGCATAAATAATAAAACTATTGGTAGTTGAATTAGGAACATATGCTTAACATAAATGTATGCTAGAACTTAGGTATGTAAGCAGCCTACATAATTTCACATAAGAAATACAGAGGTGTAGAATTAATTTATACTAATTAACCACTTCTGAGAGGTTCCAGAAGTGGAACCACTTCCACAGAGAGGAAAGTGAAGTGGTCTGCCTAGGCTTACACAAAAGAATATATGATCATATCCTAGAAGTTATTGCTAGGAAGAAACAAAAAGACAAGAAGTTATTTATCTGAAATTTGGCTATTTTTACATAGGTTCATGATTTCTAGAGATGTGTTTTAAGTATTTCAAAAGCTCTGCTTCGCAGTAGCACTGAATCTTATAATTAAAGGTAATCTGTCATAATTTGGCTGAGAAAGTTTGATCTCTGATATTAATTTACATTTGTTAATATAAGTGTCATGTTGATATTTCAGGAGATGTCATGTTTTCCCTTGGGCTTTTGAAGACTTTCTCTTCATTAATTTTCTTACTCAAATCAGCGCCCATGGTTGCTGTTTTCCCTGTAAAAATGTCTTAAGTGCATCTGCATTTCTCCCTGTATCACTTTTCCTTAAGATGATAAACAGGGAATTCTTGGCTTTGCAATATTAGCAATGTTTTTAATATATGAAATTTGTATGCATTGCAGTAAAAGAAAATAAACAGATGCTGCATTTTGAGGGATTGAGACAAGAGCAGGATGGTCAGTTGCCTTTTGAGTCCATTCACTTTGCTGTTTTTTCCATATGTGTGCTAATGGACATTTTTAGGATGTACACAAACTCTGCTTGCCTACTTTTCTGCACTAATTGGTTTGGATTTATGGAATGCCACTCATAAAGTGTCTCTAGCTGCCATTGTTGCTTTTCTATAAAGTACTAGAAAGGAAACTTGTTCCTAAACAGTTTCCTCTGGGTGGGATTTTCTTGTGGGGAAAGGGGAGATACAATCCATTTAAACTGCTCTATAAAGAATTTTACTGAGTTGTGGCCCATTAACCTGGCCTTGATGAAAGCTTTTCCAATTGGCTGGACTTCAGAGAACCACATCTTGCAGGTGCTATGTATGGCACAGATTAAATTATAGTTTCCTAAAAAAACATTTTAATCCAAATGATGATTGGTTTTTAAATTTTTTTTTTGCATATATGAAAGCAGTAGGGACTCCACAAACACTCCCAGTACTGGGGTGTGTTTTTAGTCCCACTTATAGTTTTCTCTCTAGTGCTCAAGACATCTTAAGCATGCCCTGTTTCAGTCCACCAATTCTTTTTTTTATAACAAGGTAATACATGTGTGGGGTCTAGATGTTTGGGAAGACTGAAGAATAACTGCATATATCTCTTTTTACTCAGCCTGTTTTACCTCTTTATTCCCAATAATTGCACAGCCTGCCCAGCCTGTAGCCTTTCTTACTGACGAGTGTATGGGTGCAGACAGTACAGCTGGAGTGGCTGAGCTTTCTTCTGCTTGAAAGGGGAAAATTTGTGCCTAGAGAGTTTTGCTTGCAGTGGGGTTTGCAGGAATATACAAAGCAGGGGATAATTGTTTCCATAAGAAAACACTAGGCTCAGATAAAGTCAAAATCTGCAGTGATTTGCTTATGAAGGCAATATGATTTAATAACATGTTATTCAGATTTTCGTTCTGATATCAGCTATAAAATCTTTAGGACTGTATTTAATTTCTGAGCTTCAATTTACCCATGTGCGTAATGGGGTTATTTTTCTCCACCCTTCTAAAGCCTTTTTAAAATCTACAGATTAAGCACCATATATAAGCAAAATCTTGTTATCCAGGGAGTCATTTGCCATCAGAGATCAGTTAATTGTTTATAGGTATATCTTGTGAGCTTAGTAAATGATTGCAAGAAACCTAAATTACTTTTTTTTCCACCATAACACTGGAAAGGCATTAGGGTCACTTTTTGTTTCTGCAACAAGGGGAAGTTATCTCCCAAGTCAAATCAGAACCCATGACGGGACTGAAGCCTCAGAGGGCTTCAAGGTCTAATGAGCATTAGTGTTTGGTAAGGCTTGGCAGGAAACACAACCATTTTTTCTCTTACGTTGTTAAAAGTCATCCCATTTCCCTAAAGGATGCTTCAATGTGAAGAGGGAGTGGGGAACAACTGGTATATTGCTCTGTGAAGCCTTGATGCCTCTACAGTGCTAGTGCCCTTTAGGGAACTCTTGGTTCTCTCCTTGGGTACCTTTCTGGTGGGCTGGAGGCAGTGTGAGCTGAGGCACTGAGAAACAGAGCTGGCCCTGGGAACTGGGTTGCAGTTCCTGCTCAAAAGTAAACGATCTGCAGACTAAGGACTGCTGCTTTCATTTCTAAAATATATCAAATTCTGGCACGCTGGGCCTAAGAAGAAGCAGAAGGAAGGGCAGAAAAAACAGTTATAAAGTCTGCTGGGATATCTGATGCAAAATCAACTTTGTTGTTTTCCTTACTGGCTTTTTCCTGGGCTCTATTGCAGCTGAAAAAACAACCCTTCTGGTCTACAATAAGAAGGGAAGTTCTGGCGTGAGGATTTTCCACCCAGTCAATTTGAAAGCATTATGGGAAAGATTTGTTTAGCTTAGCACTGATTTTATTAGTACATGACTCTAATCAAACCTTGAGAGATAGATAGTGTTCTACCTGTAGAGTGACCTTGCCAGTGGTGTAGGCTTCCTTCTCAGTTCTCATGCTCTTTCAAGTGAATGTGGTGTTACTGAAGAGTTCTCCTGAAATGCACCAGCTATTAGCAAGGCTTGTTTACTGCAACAGAACAACATGAATTAGCAAAATATCCCAGCAAGCCAGCGTTGTTTCAGTAAGGGCCACAAGTGTAGTGAGAGCTAGACTCCTTTCACAGGCCTCTGGTATTCAGTCAGTAGACCTGAATTCCAAAATATTTATTGACTGTTAATGTGGATTTGTTTTTCATTCAGTTCTTAGTGCATGTATATGCATTTTGTCAGTACAATAGACAAGAATAATATAAGTGTAGGAGAAAAGAGTGTAAGAAAAAGCTTGATGCAACAAAATAAGGAGAATCCGTTCACTGGTAAGAAACTGACATACTTTAAAGGAGGCTTCAAATAGTTTTATTTATGTTCCTCTGTCATTGCTAAAAACCAATTTCTTGTAATAGTTTCCATTAAAAAATAGGGACAAAACAAGTTGTCTTTCCAGTCTAAATGGAAATGATGTATTAAATGTTAATACAGCGATTTTCTCAAGTATTTCATTGAAATATATTATTCCATTCATTTTGTTAAAAGCATTAGTTTTCCATTATAAAATCATAATTTTTTAATCATGTGAGAGCTGATAGCTCAGTCAAAATCGTCTTTTTATTTCACCGTTTGGTAGTTTATCATCCTGGCATTTTGATAACTAATTTGATATAAGACTCCATCCCCTTCATCATCTTTACTTTTTTTTGGCAGGACATTGGCTTGACTTCTGGTTATCAGAATCTTTCTGAAAGTTCTTCCAATACATTTTCCAATTCATCACTTTCCTTGCTATTGACAGGAGGTGTTGTCCCAATAATTGGAATTTTCTGCTGGGCTTCTGCAATCAATTCTGTGATTAATCTCTCCCATAAAGCTTATAAACAATAAAATGTATTAATAAAAATGCTTTCCCTAATTAAAACAAACATTAATGTACCCTATTTCTGCTGTCATCATCAGTTCTCTCTAAGCCTTTTGTTTCTCAACTGCTCTGCCTGTCTCACATTTATCTTCCTTTATCTAATCTAATGGCATCTATCCAATTTCTATTCACTTTTCATCAAGGTGATATATTTCCTCTTCCATAGTACCTTTGTGTTCTTAGCATGCCTCATGGCAGAAATGATTTTTCAGTCATTTAATATTTACTCTACATTGTTGTCAAATAATAAATAATTATTATGAACCTCTTGACAGGGAAATGTGATGCTAGAAAGGAAAGAAAGGAAACTAAGATTTGACCGTTTTGTAGAGGCTGGACTTGGCAAAACGTGAAATTGCTTTCATTTTTACTTCCCTCATCCATCTCTATCATTTGCACTTTACAGGAACAGCAGCATAAGAATAACTGCAACTGGATTTTACATTCCATTCCAGAAGCTCATGGGTAGCTCATGGAGAGCATTTCAGAAGTATTATAGGATGAATTAGAAAGACTAAGTACTGTTTCATCATTTTTCTGTCTATTTTCTGTTAATGTTGCTATTTAAAAAATAGGTTTTGTAATCAAAATGCCTGTTAATTTCTTTAGGCTATTACTTGCCATTACTGTTTACTCATCTCAAAATGTGTAGTACTTTTGGTGAAACTTTAACTGCACTGAAGTGTTAATAGGAAAAAAAATGGTGGTGCCTGGATTAATTTTTGATTCCGTGATTAAATAGTGCTTGTCACTAAAGGTGTGTCTTTCACTTATCTGGCTAGGAAACAGTGCGATAAATTCCTTTATATACATCAAGAACATTAGTGGAGTTCTGTTTTCCTTTCTTTTCCTGAAGCAAAAAAGGAACTGAGGACATCTTTTAAGTTGGACTGAAAATTTAGATTCCTGATCTTAAGTTTTATAAAGTAAGATTGTGGAAAGAGGTCTGTGTTTCAGCTTTTTAATAAATGATTCTCATTCAGATAACACATCTCTCTGTACTCTTCCCAGTTTTCAGCCAGGAGTGATTTAGAATTGAAACAAGACATATAGCTGAATATATGTGAGTTTCATAAATTCCTGTTCTGCCTGTGCTGCCTGCTTCTGATTTATTCTGGAAGATCCCATGTGTTCTCCACATCCTCAGGTGGCTGTTTGTAATCTTATGGTGGGGAGCAGATGCTCACCAGAAGATATAGATGAGAAGACTTTAAATTACAGATTCTGTATTTGAAAACCAGCAACTTTTTCTTGGTTTATTCACCACAAAGATCCTTAGTTGCATGTGGGCCATCAAAGGACATTGTTGGTATGCATTGTTCCAACTGTCAGTTCTGTCAGCATAAAACATGGGTTGGCAGGGCTTTGATGCTGTCAGGAAGCCCATAGGACTTGAAGAGACTTAATAGGTCATGAAGTGCTCCCCAGGCACTGCTTCATATCCCTTTCATAAATATTTTAATCTGAATCCTAAAAACAAAGATTAACTCTTTTAGCTTTGCCTCTTTGAGTTGAAGGCTCTTCCAGAGTCTCACTTTACTGATAGTTATGAACTTTCAAATTTCCAGCCAAAATGTCTTCATGGCTGCACATCTGTCATTCTGCCAGTGTTGTCAGTCTGAGAAGTTGTTCTCTTTTTTCTCCTTCATTCTCTCATTTCCTCTCTCTCCATTCACTTACATACACGGACACTGTCAGCCTCCATTTTTGCCAGATTCACTGAGCTAAGGTTTTTCTAGTGGCATCTCAGATGAGCACTCCAGTCTCCTCGCCAGCATACAGCCCATCTCTTGCAGTTGGAGTTCATAAGTGACCTGTACAGTACATGGTCTCCCAGATTAAAGCTTGCTGGTGTCTTGTACAGAAACAACCAGGTATCCCTGGTTTTACCCCGTACGGTGCACCGTACAACTGGATCTGCCATTGTCTTGGTTACATCACCTTATGGGGCAATCTAAGTGAGATACTGGTATCTCAGATATACCCAGGAAGTGTCTTCTTTCCAACAATTGACTGTTTCCCCTTTTGTCTTACAGATTCTGTGCTTATCCTCGTTTTCTTCATTACTAGTTCTCATTTAGCAGTGTTAAAAGCTTTAAAGAGATCCAAAGAGATGAGTGCAAATTTATATCAGACTTCTTAAAAAAAATCAAATAAGGATGTCAGGTATGTCTGGCATGACATCCATGTTTTCTTTTACTTCATTTTTCAAGACTTTCATAGAATCATAGATATCCTGAGCTGGAAGCAACTCACAAGGATCACGCAGTCCAGCTCCTGGCCCTGCACAAGACAGCCCAAGGATCACATGATGAGTCTGAGAATGTTGTCCAAATGCTTCTTGAACTCTGTCAGGCTTGGTACTGTGACCACTTCTCTGAGGAGCCTGTTCTAGTGTCCAACCACCCTCTGGGTGAAGAACTTTGTTATAATACCTGACCTAAACCTCTCCTGACACAACTTCAGCCATTCCATCAGGTCCTGTCACCGGAGGGAAGAGATTGGTGCCTGACCCTCCTCTTACCCTCACAAGAAAGTTGTGGACTGCAATGAGGTCTTCCCTCAGTCTCCTCTTCTCCAGACTGAACAGAAAAAGTGACCTCAGCCCCTTCTCATACACCTTCCCCTCAAGAGGCTTCACAATCTCTGTAGCCCTCCTTTGGATGCTCTCTAATAGCTTTGTATCCTTCTCATACTGTGGCACCCAAAACTGCCCCCAGCACTCGAGGTGAGGCCGCCCCAGGGCAAAGCAGAGGGGACAATCCCCTCCCTTGCCCGGCTGGCCATGCTGTTCCTGATGCCCCCCAGGACATGGTTGACCCCCCTGGCTGCCAGGGCACTGCTGACTCATGTTCAACTTGCCACTGACCAGGACCCCCAGGTCCCTTTCTGCAGTGCTGCTCCCCAACCTCTCGTTCCCCAGTCTGTTGATATATCCAGAGCTGTCCCATCCCAGGTGCAGAATCTGGCACTTTCCATTGTTAAACTTCCTATGGTTGGTGATTGCTCAGTCCCCTAAATTTTCAGGGTTTCTCTGCAGGGCCTCCCTGTCTCTGAGGGAGTCAACAGCTCCTCACAATTCAGTGTCATCATCAAATTTGCTTATTATGCCTTTGAGTCCTGCATCCAAGTTGTGTTATTCCTCACTTCAAAATTTCTCCTAAAGCCCTGCATGGTACTATCAGGTTACAGGCCTCAACTCACTAGTTCACTTTTTTTCCTCTTCCTTTAGGGGGACTAAGTGTGCTGGTTCTCAGTTATGTTGCATCATCTTCAAATTCATAGAAAAGGGACAAATACTAGCTATCAGACCTAAGTTCACATGCTGGTTCTCACAATGGTTTTCCAATAGAGATTATCTACTTCTGCTCAATGTGCTAAATTCCTGGAGTTTTCGTTCCACTCACTTGTTATTTCTATATCCATGTGATATGGATAATTCCTATTACCTGCCTTTTCTTCTTTTTCAGTATTGTCCTGCCTGTGGAAAACTGGTTATTTTTTCACTGATATCTAGAATATATTTATCTATATTACTATCCCAATGTCATTTCATTATCAATCCAACTTTTTTTTTTCCTTTTTGCTATTGTTAATAATCTTTCCAGAGTCAACATTACCTTGATTTTTGGTAACCCTTGATTTATACTTCCATTTCCTGGCCTTCAAAACATCATTTGTTTTTTTTTTATATGTATTTCTTTCTGTATTTTATAAGTTCCTTGTCTGTGTGTAAGAACCTACTCTGTATTGTCTGTTCCAGCTAGAGGATGATTTGCAATAATCTTTTATAGTTTCTTGGTTTTGCTTGAAAAGCAAATCTGAATATATATTTACTTCTTTTTTTCAATGTTATGTTAAATATTACAGTTTGTTGCTATAAAAATTAATTCTGTGTACTCTATCTGGTGGTGAAATACGCAGTTGTACTTTAAAGGTTCTTTTTCTCACTAAGTAAACATTCAAAATAAAGCAAAACCTTTGAATAGTCTGAGCTGTTTCCATTTCACTTCAAAATGGAAGCTAATTCAGAGCCTCAGACGTAGCTGTGCAACAGCCGCGTTTCAGAGGGGCCCTGTGATGTGCTGCTCAAAGGATGTGATTTATTATATTTTTTCATTGCTATACTTAGTTATGCACATATTGTAACTGCATAAAAATGCAGTAACAGAATGTACATAGAGTTATGTGAATGTCTATCCACGTGCACGTATAACTGTGCCTAGTGCACATGCATATATAGGTTAGTATTTATGTGCATAGTAGTGCATGGAATGCCAAAAATTCGACCTCGGATGTCAGAATTTTAACTGTTTCACTTCAGGCCTTTCCAATTAAACACCCAGCTGTTGTGGGAGACTCTACGTGAGTGTTTGCCCAGTTCTTCCACCCCATCCTCTCTGTTATGTTTTCAGAGCTGAGGGAGTATGCAAAGCACCTGGAGGGAGGCAGCTCCTCTTCTCTTTACTTTCTTTCTGGCAGAGTCTTCCTCCTGCTGTGCCAGTGGGAGGTGCTGTCTCTGTGGTAACCTGTGACAGGACCTGAGGAAATGGCCTGAAGTTCTGTCAGGGGAGGTTTAGGTTAGCTGTTGGAATAAGGTTCTTCATGCTGAGTACTGGAATAGGCTCCCCAGGGAAGAGGCCACAGCACCAAGCCTGTTCAAGTTCAAGAAGAATTTGCACAATGCCCTCAGGCACGTGGTGTGACTCTTGGGGATGGTCCTGTGCAGAGCTGGGAGTTGGATTCGATAATCCTTGTGCATTCCTTCCAACTCAGCTTATTCTGTGATTCTGGGATAATGACAGGCAAGGGAATTCAGGTCTTGCTAGAGTGCATCAGGCACATGGGATGTGACTTGTCCCTCTTTTCTCCAGAAGATAATCCCAGAGAGAATTGTAATTAACATGGAAGAGGGGAAAGTGCTACTATAGCAGTTTTCCTAGCTGGAGTATTCACGAAGTATTCACGGTATCATATCCTGAGGTGGTTTTGCCAGCTTCATGAAACAGAAGGGAAAACATTGACATTTGGACTGGTCTGATGTTCTTCAACTGTATTTGTGGTCTTTGTGTGCCTGCCTTTATTTTTCACTTTCAAAGAAGAAGGGAGATTATGTTTGGTTTAAATGCTGAAGCCCATAAAATGTTAGCTAGCTGTGGGTAATAATGGTTATGTTTGAAGAACTAGATGTGGGAACATTTTTAATTCAGCCTGGATCAGAATCAGATGAGAAAGAGTTGCAAGACTAAGCATCTAAGCATGGTCCTGTCTGTAGATTACATACAAATACAAATGAAACTACCTACTCGACAGACAACCGTAGCATTTGAAATGCTACAGGAAAATCTCTGCTTCAGACACTGCTGTCAGTGACTGAAGCAGGGGCACGTGGGCACCATGAGATCAGTGTTTGTGCTGGTCACATTTTGGACAGAGCGTCCTAAATTTGTCATTAAAATGTCACTTTCATGTAGGTGACAGAATGAGGGTTATTTTGAGGCAAGCTGTGGAGGAACAGTCCTTGGCAGTGAGCAAAAATCAAACAGGCAAGCAGTAAAGCTTGGCACGTTTGTGTGAGTTTTCCACCTGCAGGTCCCTCATTCCCTACCCTGCTAACAAGCCCATTTCTGTCTCTGCAGTTCTGCTGCAGCTCATCTTCCACAGCGGACGGTTCTTCCATAATGGAGCCAGGGAGCTTGGTTTATTTCTGGCGTCACCCTAACACCAAGCTAAATTCAAATGCACTATACACCCTGAGGGAATTCCAGTTCCTATTTTGTTATTTCAAGGACAAGATCCTTGAATAAAGCTTGACGTGGTCATTACCCCTTTTGCAAAAGAGGACGTCCAGATACTTGCAATGGCATGTTACCATCCCCTGTGTGACGGCCCATGAATGGACATGCTGCTTCCAGGGGCTGGAGGAAGACAGTGGGTGGAGTTCTTGGAGAAGCCAAGGGGGCATATCTGTGGTATGGCTAATGGCAGTTAAAAATTGCCATGTACTGTGGCAGTTTTGTTCAAAATCGTCTCTGAGTGCAACAGCCTGAAACAGCAGGAATGGTTAAGCGTAACAGGATGCCAGTAAGACCAGCAAAACTTACTACTTTCATTACTGCTTTCATGACAGTGTATTTTTAGGAGCTGTGAATCCTTTTAAAATTGCAGAATGATCTATATATGCGTATGAAAAGACCTCAACTACTTAGAAGTGACAGGGCTAGATCAATAACTAGATGTTATTTCTGAAGTGTGCTTTACTACTTCTAGAAGTTAAATCTGGTGAGATTGTTTTGCAGATTTGAGCTTTGATCAGTATGTTATAAAGATGCATTCTTACATTATACATTTGTTTTACAGCTCCTGGTTGCTAAATCCCCTGTTGCTCCATTCTCCGCTTTTTTCTACACCATTGAGAAATCAGGCTTGGTTCTTCAGGGTAAGACCAGAACACTGGTTATTTTGCCTTTTCAATTTGTATTTTAACCAGACTGAATGTAAATAACAACTGTTGCTGAAAGTGGTGCTGTTTATGCAGAATTAAAACCCCACACATTTAAACATTCTGGTTGACAGGGGCAGCATTCTGCTGAATTCACTGTTTTTTCTTCGATTACACTAAATTAGTTCTTGCACATTGCCACGGATCTAGAAAGGGGCCCTGAAATTATTAACCAGGGCTCCCTGTATTCCTCAAAGGTAAAGTAGGATTAACATGGGTTCTATGGGATAGGTTCATCAGAAGAAACATACCCATCTATCATTAATAACCTGCTCTAATAAAGGGTTCTTCTTTAGCAAATGGCTTGACATCAGTAAAAATACAGGAAATTAATATCTGTTTTGTGATTATTTTAATGCTAGTGCCCTGTGGTCTTAAATATCCTCAGATTCTCTAGGATATGAAGTGATATACTGAAAAGCTGGATATTACTACCATGCTGACAGGGAACTAGGATTCCTCGTGGCTGTGTCCTAAATCATGGACTCCTAGACACAGTAAAGAGGGGAGTTCTGCTCTTCTCTTCTTTTCCCCATTTATCCCGACAAACATCCTTACTTTTTGACAAGCGTTCATAGATCAGTTTTTTTGAGTTGATGTCTTCTGATATGCAGCCTGGCTCCTTATCACTGCATCAGTTTAACAGACTGACTAAAACTGGTCAGTGCCTGTCACTCAGGGAAGACACCGTGATATGCAGCCATGGCAATAAGACAAGTGAATATAGCTGGTTCTCAGGTTCCACTGGTTGAGAATCACTGATCCCATTAGGCACTATGAACATTTTAAGGGATGTGAACAGTTCTCCTCCTTCTGACTGCACATTTCTCACATTCAAACAGGCTATACCAGACTAATAGCATATTTATATTTTTTAGTGACTCAGTATGCTTACATCTCAGGTGATGCAAAATGTCAGAAAACAAAAGAAATGAAAATGTTTTATGGTGCACTTTTGCTTTCATTTGATACATCTACATAATTATAATGGGGGGAAGTGTCCACACAGTGTTTCCTAAGCCTTTGGATACTATTTTCAGTATATTCTTAGATAGCATTTTGGGCACTTGATCTGCTTTATTTGGTACCAGTAATTCTAAAAGTCTACAGGAACTAGAAACATTTTTCATTTGTTTAAATTGAGGTTACTTGCAAGAGTTGGTCTTGACATGTTTTGTTTCAGTATAGGGCAGATGATAAGCTACTTTTCTATCTTGGATATCTTGAGTTACATAGATGTTACTGGTCATTATTTTAAAAGGGAGACAATTTCCTGCTCTATCCTCAGGCACTAAAGTAGTGAAACTTTGGGAAAGAAAGTTTTCCCATTTCAGAAACAGGGAGCATTTGTTCAGAGGCAATCTTAATTTTTTCGGTTCTTTTCTGTGAGCCATGAATATAGCTTCCCCAGGACTATATTCCCCATGCCTTTAAAGAACAAATGGGCCTGGTTGCACATAATGATGATGGAGCAGCACTCTGATAGGAGGATATCACTGTATTAAAAGTGTGGCAATTGCTCTTCTCCCTATACCCATATGTTTCTGGGGTGTACATCATTCACCATTTTTCTACAAACAAGTAAGATACCAGTTTGGATTTCTTTAAGTAATTGATGTCTTGATATCAGGCATTCTTTGTGCATTTTGAAAGGCAACTAGAATGTCTTCTTTTTGTGAACCTTTTATTATTTTCTGACTACATCATTATGTTTCTATTTTAGATATTTTTCTCCAAGATGAGTAGCAAGGAAGGGAATGGTTCCCTGATAATGTGCCCCAGACTCTTTTACAGAGACTTGTAAGCATTTACACATGAGCCATCTCACTGATTTGTAAAAGTAAATATTGTGTGGTCTCATCCCACATTTCAGTGATCATTATTTCTGTGGAAAGAGGAAGTGAGCAAATCACCAGGAAATGTCTGGTTTGGATAAGATGCAGAAAGTGGCACCAGGCTGCTTTGTTCAAGAGAAGCTAGAGTTTTTCTGAGAGTTGTACCTGGTGCTTCTTTCCAAAGGGAAGCTGGATGCAAGGTAAGGTGACAGTAAGGCAACTAGCCACAGGCCAGCGATGACTGCTTGAGAGACATCACATAGCACTAACAAGTGGAATCTGTCCCGCAGCCTGATTGCGAGGGCAGCTCTCCCATTCAGGCGTTGTTGTTTAATTCCCTTGGTGTCAGGAGGTGAGCACATTCAGGGTGGCTGATGGGAACAAGTGGATGGATGTGGGAGCTGGTGAGAAGCAGCAGCTGGCTGAAGTGCCCAGGATTCTTTCTTTTTACTCAGGGGGTCCCATCCCAGGACCATTAACCAATAGGCCATAAACAAATTGATATCGGAAAATGTGGCTGGAAGCTCCCTGATTAGCGAGGGTGAATGGGGAATGGAAGACAAAGTGAAAGTGTGATTTAACAGTTCCACAAGCAATTTCCATTGCCACCTCTGAGGGATTAGGATGTGTGGAATAGGCTAAAAAAAAAAAAGAGGAGGAGCTCCCCCTGCTTTGTTCTGTGGGCTGGAGGATAATAAAACGGCAGGAGAGGCAGTGCGGCTAGTTAGGGATTTCACAGACTGCTATTTGATGCAGTTTAAGGAGCCCTTCTACTATTGTTGCAGTTAAAATGGGAAGCGGAACTGTTCTCCATTTGCAAAAATCTCCAGCGTCCTCAGGAAGAGGGCTGAGAGCAAAAGGCTATTAAGATGGTAATGCTGCCCCATTTGGAGGAGTGTATCAAAATCCTCTTTGTCAATGTAAATCGCTGCTCTGTTTCCCTGGTATCTTTGCATCTCATGGCCTCAGTGCAAGCACAGAAGTTTTTGGAGGAGACCCTAGTGAGGGCAGAACTGCTTCTCTTTTATTGTCAGAGGAGGTTTCCAGGCTGCCCAAGGGTCCCTTAGAGAAAACTTCTTTGCTTTTATAAACTTGAAGTGTTCAGAGATTAAGAGAATCCATTTATGCACTCACTCTTATTTCCACTTTCAGTCTAGAGAAATGAAATGTGATAATTGAAAAGCAAGATTGGACAGTCAGAAATTTTGCAAGAAAAGTCTTCAGCCTCCTCCTTTCATTGCTTCAAATTGCTCTGTGCTATAGAGGGAGTACAGTGCAACCCCAAAAATACCCTCAGTTGCCTTTACATTGCAATACAATGTCATGTCATGCCATGTTCTACCATGCTGTACAGTGTCGCTCTTTGATGAACCTGAATTGGGAGTGCAGAATCCCATCTGACAGCAGATCTCTATTTTGCAGAGATCTTAGACGAAAAGGCAGAAACCTGGATTGCAAAATATTGGAAGTTTTACTGTCGACTTATGTCTGCTGTTTTACAAACTTGCTGTCACTTCCCCTTTTCAGTATACCAGTTGAAGTGAGTTAAGTTATACTGTTAAATAGAAGAATAAAATTAGAAGAGCTCCAGATTTATTTGATTAAGAGTACAAGTTGTAAGATCATTTTTCTCATTGGCAGCAATATAATTTCAGTTTTGACTGGAACTTACTAGCTGGTAATTCTGTTCTGGTATAACAGAAGTTTTGAGCTGCTCTTGCCTAATTGTGGTTTCATTGAAGTTGAATGTAGCACATACTAGGTTAGGTCAGCTGAACTCAAGATGCTACTAAGCTTTGTGCACACGTATGCAAAAAAGATAGGCTGAATGAACTGATTATAAACTGTATTCTGTGAGTGATCGTGCAAGTCTAGCTTTAAAAGCATCAGTGTTCTAGGGTATAAATACAAGCTAGCAACAAGCCTAGCTGTTAGCTACCAACAGCTCAGCTGTTTGTGGAAGCCTCATTCGTTCCTACTTACGCAAATGCCTTCTGTTACCAAGAGCATGGTGCTGCAAGAGGAGACGGGGGACACGGTGGCTGTTTGCCAGCTAGAGAGTCTATTGGGACTGAATGCTTTAACTAAGTGATCAGTGTTGCTCTTCCCTGAAAAAGCTCAGAAACACTGAAAACACAAGGCAAATTATACTAGTGATCTAGGACTTGCCTATGAGTAATGATGTATTTTCAGTTTCATAGGGTTTAAAGATGGATACAATTATCAGTTCATCCAAACTGACCTCCTATATATCATGTATGTTTCCTTCAGGTACCTGATAACTTTGTTGCACTTAATCATGTTTTCTAGAAAAGTATTCACTGTTATTTGCAGACATAAAGAAATGTGAGTTCCTGGTTTGCCTTGACAGTGTTTTCAAGTTTTAGCTACCTTTCTGCTAAACCCTTGTTCTGTATTTCAGATTAGAATTTGTATGCCTTCAGCTTTTGGCCTCAGTTCTTGTCATGATCTTCAGTGCTAAAAAAACCACTGTTGCTGTTAAATGGTTGCCGTTTTCCATGAGTGTACTTGGCACTATGATTTATCTTGCTATATTTTACTCTTCCTTTTGAAAGAAAGGTATAACTGCCCATAAATTTAACCTCAAAACTTTTGTTTCTCCTGCTGACTGGCTCCCCTCACTACGCAAAGAAAGAATAGACCACCTTGTGTTGCTAAAGGGAATAGTTTGGGGGTTGTGCCACAGGACTAGATAATTAGTTGATTAATCCACCCTTTCTCCTGCCCTTTTTTGCACTGCACACAACCTGTCTGAACACAAACATACTCACCTTGCATGTAATGTCTTATTGAGACTGGTAGCTTATGAAATGTAGAAACAAAAGAATGTGGCACTTGGAAGAGAGTGTCTTTAAGTTTTGCAGTAGTATGGGAAAAGATCTAGTAACAGCTAAATCTAGGGAAACCTTGGTGCATTATGTTTCATTTGTCACTAAAGTAATGAGAGAGGCTCATTTTGATCTCAAAATAGCATAGGGTTTGGGTTTGTAGTCCAGCATGGCAAACTGTCTCTAAAGTGCTATAACTAATTTCTATGGCTGAAGCAAGTGAAAAGTGCCTCATTTTATTTTGTAAAGAAACAAGTAGTGAGATAGAAAAGGAATTCTGAAAGAAAGGGCAGCATTATTTGTATTGTATTGTGTGGGTTTGAACAGTGAAATACAATGATTTTCTGCATCAAAAGCTTTTATTCAATTGAAGAACTGTAACTATAAAGTGACCTTTGTCTGGAGCAACATGGATATAATCTGTAAAATGAAGCAGGGTTGTACTTGATGTGTGAATGGGTGGAAGGCAGATTAATGGGAATAGAGTTGTGCATTGCTATTGAGATGGTAAAAGATTTGCAGTGCCGCTGGTGATTTCCAGCCCTATTGGAGGGAGAAAGATGAACTGATCTTTGTTAGGATCTCTGCGGGGTGGAACCATTTTTGCTGTATTCCCCACAGGACACTGAAAGTCTCATGCTATTTCTAACAGGTTTGTAATAATGAGAGCAAAGAAGCACTATCAGTTTGTAGGGTAAGTCTATCCTGGCAGTAAGGCATGAGAAAAAATAAGACTGCCATCATCCCAATGCCAGCAATATCACCCACACAGATATAGCTGACATCAATGAAAATGTCCTTTTGTTCAGGCAATTCATGGCATTTTGAGGAGTGGCTTACTAAACCTGGCCCAGTGTTCACTTGGGTGAGGGTGTCCTCATTAAATGGTTTTGTGGGAACTGCTCTACTGCTCTGCAGCAGCACTGGCAAAGCCTTGCTGGAGTAGCCAAACTCCACAGCTGTTAAATGAATGTCAAATGTCAGAGAAAGAGAGCACAGATGCAAAACCAACTAAAAATGTTAATGAAGAGAAATGAAAGGAAAATGGTTTCATGGTGAAGGAAGACTCAAGGCATCTTGGGTTTAGATCCAGTAGAAATCAAATAAACTCTCATTTCAATAAAGTTAAATGTTTCTCTCTGCAAACATGACCTTTCACATAGTGGCATAGTAGATAGGCAGTAGATTGGTAAAGTTTCTGGCCATACTTTTTTCTGTGAGCTTAATTTGTGAGGGTTATGCTGGATAAATCCAGTTTAGCACAATGTTTTGAATTACCTGCTTATTCCTGAAGATGCATGTAAAGATACTGAAGATAGAGTACTGCTGTCTTGCACTGAAAGCCAAACATGTCCCTAAATGCTTTACTAGATTGCAACTGAAGTGCCAGCATTTAATTTGTCTGAAGTTCTACTAAATGTAATACAAAAAAAACTTCGGTGCAAGCTGTGTGCCAAATCTGTTCTCATTTACACAAGTGTGAATCAAAACTAATTTCTTTTAATCCAGTGTTGTTAAAACAATGAGCTGAAGAGTGTAGGCCTGTTCCCCTCTTTTCAAGGCTGGCATAGGCTTCCTGGGACAAAATGATCTCACTTCAGAGAAATCTTCTCCTTACCAAGCTCTCTGTAATGAATTCATGATCAAAGTGGGCTGCTCCCCTGGGTTTTCAGCATAGTGCTAAAGCAAATGGCCTTTTTTCCAAAAGGCTTTTAACATAAGGAGTGTAATTGTCTGTTGATTGGAGATCGTATCTGTGATTTGTGACAATATATTGTTCTGGGAACTGAACGTTGTCGTGGAAGACTAAGACTTTACTAATAATTTCCTGAATTTAATGTAGATGTTACATCTTTCAAGCCATAGATTTGTAAAATAAGGTCAAATGTACCTAAAATGGACTTAATGTTCTTAAGTGAACACATTTGTGAGTAGGAGGCCAAATAAATGTCTGTTCAAAAACATGTTTTGCAGCCAGAGTAAAGTCTCATGCTGTTGTGTGCAGCTGATGAAAGCAAAAGACAGTTAAGTCTCACTGTGATTTCTTCCATTCTCGCGTAGGCACAACTAGATTTCTTTTGCTGTCCTCAAAGGTTATGTCTGTTCTGGCTTCACCACTAACATGTTTGGAGAAGCCATCACTGATGTCATTTGATCCTGTGAAACGGTAGTCAGCAATAGAGGACTATGACCCAAATTACATACCCTTGGTAATACATGCAATTTTTCTATAGCTGTAGGAATTTATATATTACTAAAATCTTGTAAAATCTCTAAGTGTACAGCCTGTTTTCCAAAGAGTAATGCTGGACACTTTATTGTTCCCTCTGCTGGGGAGGGAGGGTGCTGTAGAGATCCAAGAGTTACCTACAGTCTAAACTCTGGAAGTCTCCAGAGGGCACTTCTGTGTAGATGAGCACACCTGAATAGCACTTCATCTAAACTAGAGAGCTTTGCCTGAAGAGGGGCTTACTAGCACAGGGATAATGCTTTACAAATAGGGCTTCCATTGCTTTGACCCCAGTGCTGTTTTTCTTTGAAACTTTCTCTATATTTCCAGAATTAACACACCCCAAACAACCTCATATATCTCTGCATCTGATGTGCTGACTTGCCCTGTCACAGATTTAAATTATCTTCTTATATGATCTTAAGTCTATCTTGATAAAATGGAATAGGAATATGTAACACTTTCTTAGAAACAGGCACATGTGACAGGCACCCTCTCAGCAAACAGTGGTTTACTTCAAATGCTTTTTCTCATTACAGTCATTCCCTAAAATTCATAATATTGGGCTGTTACTGTGAAGTATTTTCTGCAATGTTCCTTTGAACTTTAGCACTACTCCTCAGCATTTGTGTTGTAATGAAACCAAATCTGGTCCTTTGTCATTCAATTCTGTAAAGACCCCTGAAAAACTTTTGAGATTAAAGTTCAGGGCCAGATTGAGTTAATGAAGCATTATAGAGATGAGAGAGGCAACAAGGTTAGTCAGCAGATTGCTAGAGTGTGGTGTATCAGCCCAGGCTGTTCCTTGGTTTGCCACCTGAATAACCCTAGAGGGTCTGCCTTAGGGCTCAGCACACAGGCAAGGCAGCACGTGTGTGCCTGCAGGGGTGAAGAGGAAGCAAAGGCAAATGATGCTACAATTAACAGTCCAAGAAGAGATCTTGTTGAAAAGATTTTACTTTATTGTCCGCTGAATCTCTTTCTCATTTAAACTTCCTAGTTTTTCAGCTACAGAAACAATGTCCCACACAGTCCAGTGGTCTGTGAAAGTGCACTTTCCAGAAGCAGCAGCAGAGAATGTGAGGAGTGACGTTTCTAGAAAATGCTGGGGAATATTAGAGTCTGAGTAGTCTGAACCGAGTGCTGTGTGCCATTGAGGAGACCTCAGCTGAGGTATGCCTTACTATTCAGTGAATAGGCTTAGAATAAGAGGCTGATATCCAAAGTTGTGAACAGCAGGTGTTGCATTGGTGATGTTCTGAGTGAATTTAGGGATGAGAAATCTTTCTTAGTAGCATATATAAATATCACATTTCTCCTTCAGGCTGCATATGCTTGATGAAGGGCTTCAGTCTTGAAACATGACAGATGGGAACTGCACACCATGTCTTTTACTTTTCTTCATGCTATATTTGCGCTATGAGTGAATTACCAAAACAAGGTATTGGGCAGCCACGCACATACGTTGCAGCTGTGAGTCCTAGCTGTGAGCTAGACCATATCCTGTCTGCCGTGGCATTTGCTGAAGTCCACAGAGGAGCAGAACATCCTGTTTGCTTAGTTTTCTTTTGTCTGCCCCATACCAGCACAGGGAGAATATTACTCTATATCTTTCCTCTTCTGCTCTGAAATTGGATCACAGCACTCCTGATTGTGTTCAATAGCTGGAAATGCTGAGGATATCCGATTGCTGAGGTCTCTTATTTTAAACACCACATGCCAGGAAAAGTATGTGGGATCCCACCAGCTTAGCACTGGAGGGTGCAGGATGCATCAACAGGAAAACCAAACAAAACATGAAGTGAAATTCATTTGAAAAGGGAAGGGACTCATAGACCACCAATCAGCAGTGTTTAAACTCTTAATATCTACACAGTAGGCCCTTTATTTTCCTTCAGTTCTTCTTGATATGCAAACTATCTTAAATTGATTTTTAGAGCTGCAGCTGTCACCAAAGGCAGTGAGACCTGTAGGTGCTCGTTACCTTTGAAAATCAAGCCAATGTATTCTAATGTGTTAGCAAAAGCCAAAAGCACTAAAGCAGGATGGTTAAAGCATAACTTTGATAGTTCTGTTATGTGATCCTGGCCACCTTCAAGTCTGATACAGAGGCAGGGCCTCACGCAGAGCACACGAGAGCTTCAAGGTATGTTGTTTCTTCTTTGCCTTTCAGCCTTCCTTCCTCTACAATTTTGTTGCCTTATTTCGTCACGGCAGGCCTTCCAGCTGAGTAACTTTGGATTGGACTTCGTTAAGAGTTTAGCAGAGGTAACTTTTACTCATCCAGAATACTTTCTTTTCCTTGAGAAACAGGTTTTCTCCCCCTTTTTCTCTCAAATGTGTCTTAGGCTGAACTGGGGAATGAGTGGTCACACAACTGACCCATAGCCAAATGGGCCAATTTGGCTAGCAGTACAAGGTAGCAGCAGCAAGGATGGGCAGCCACCTGTGTCACAGTTTGATTTTCATTTGGAAGACTTGTTGTGCCCTGGGAAAGGTTCCTAAGTAATGGATAAAAATCAGAGCAAGCCCTGATTACTCTGGTGTAGAATGAACCAAATTCCACTGTCACATCTGAACATGAAGGGAGAAGGGTGTCCTGGTCCCAGCTGTCTGGGCTCAGCAAGGACACCACTTACTGCTCTATCACTTAAGGGCACAGGAAAGCTTAATACACAAACTGAATTTGCAAACTCAAGCCCTCTTCTGGCAGAAGGGGTAAGTAAGCTGGCCCACCAAGGGCTGCAGCCAGCAGTGTGGCATTAATTTAGGCCAGCTTGCCTCACACTCAGTTCAAGAGTAGGGATTTTTGTGAACACTTTGCAGAAAAAGAGCCTTGGCTGAGGATGAGGCTGTCTGCCCTGAATTGCTCCCCTTCCCACTTGCCACTGAAACAACTTTTGCCTCCGTAACCTAGGAGGGAATAGTCAGCAAACTGCTATGCAACTTAAACCCGCACAAGTCCATGAGACCTGGTGGGATTTGCCCAAGAGTACTGAGACAGCTGGCAGAAGAGCTCACTGAGACACTTCCAATCATTTGCCAGCTGTCCTGGTCAATAGGGATGTCCCAGGTGACTGGAAATAGTCAAATATGATGCCCATCTATAAGAAGAACCAGAAGGAGGATCTGGGGAGCTGTCAGCCAGACCTTGATGCCAAGAAAAGTCATGAAGCAGATCATCTTGAATGCAATTATGCAACATGTACAGGACAACCATGTACTGAACCATGTACAGGATCAGGCCCAGCCAGCATACACGTATGAAAGGCAGGTCCTGCCTGACCAACCTGATCTCCTTCTATGACAAGTGACCCCCTTAGTGGATGAAGGAATGTCTGTGGGTGTCATCTACCTAGACTTTAGTAGAGCTTTTGACACTGTTTCCCACAGCATTCTCCTGGAGCATTTGGCTTCCCACGATGCAAACGGGTGTGCTGGTTGCTAGGTGAAACACTGTCTGGGTGGCCGGGCCCAGAGAGTGGTGGTGAATGGTGCCCAGTAGGTGGCCAGCCACCAGTGGTGTTCCCCTGTTTAATATCTTGATCAACAGCCTGTACAAGGGGATCAAGTGCCCCCTCAGCAAGTTCACAGATTCACCCCAGGTTGGGTAGAAGTGTTGATCTGCTGGAGGGCTGGACTGCTCTGCAGAGGGGTCTGGACAGGCTGGATTCATGGAGCAAGGCCAATTGTATAAGGTTTGATAATGCAAAGTGCTGGATCATGCACTTGGACCACAACAACCCATGCAACCCTATGGGCTTGGGAAATGCAGCTGAAAAGCTGCCTGGAAGGAAAGGATCTGGGAGTGTTGGTCAAGAGCTGAACATGATCCAGTGTGTGCCCAGGTGGCCAAGAAGGCCAATGGCATTCTGGCCTGTATCAGAAATAGTGTGGCCAGCAGGACTAGGGCAGTAATTGTCCCCCTGTACTCGGCACTGGTGAGGACACACCTCAAATTCTATGTCCGGTTTTGGGCCTTCGCTGCAAAAAAGGCATTGTGGTGCTGGAGCATGTCCAGAGAAGAGCAATGGAGCTGGTGAAGGGTCTGAAGCACAAGTCCTGTGAAGAGCAGCTGAGGGAGCTGGGGATGTTTAGCTAGAGAAAAGGAGACTTAAGGAAGACCTTATCACTCTCTAAAACTACATGAAGGGAGGCTGTAGGGAAGTGTGTGTTAGTCTCTTCCCTCAGGCAGCATGACAGGACAAGAGGAAATGGCCTCAAGTTGTGCCAGTGGAGGTTTAGATTAGATATTAGGACTCTTTTTTTCATGGAAAGGGTTGTCAAGCATTGGAACAGTCTGCCCAGGGACGTGGTGCAATCACTATCCCTGGAAATGTTAAAAAAATGTACACTTTAGGACATGGTTTAGTGGTGAACATGATGGTGATATTGCGTTGATGGTTGAACTTGGTGAACTTAAAGGTCTTTTCCCACCTTAACAATTCTATGATCCTGTGAACTGTGTCCACCAACACCTGTGTTCATTGTGGGTGCTTGACTATGCCTGCATCAGAGACGACTGCCCAATTGTCCTTAAATTTGTCCACCTGTGTGTATGAAGTGTGAAAAGTGAGAGATAATTCAGTAACTTGTCCAAAAGAATTACTCTGTCCCAGAATTTACTCTGGGAAGAGTAAAAGTCTGCAGGAATGCTCAAGTGATAACTGTGATAAATCAGATTTGCCATCTATCTGTGACAGATCAGAGGATATGGATTTTGTTAAAAACTAAAGGTCTTTTAGTTCATAAAGTAGGAGATATGACAGGGAGCGGTCTGCTGTTGATGTAGGTTTCAGGAAGTGCGAACAGATGCCTGAATGTTTTCAAATAAAGTATATTCCAGGCCTGGACTGTGTTCCTCATGTCCATTTCCTTCAATAAGTGCCAAGGATTAAGTTGTTTTAGCTTGCTTTGGTTTAGATTTGGTGTTTTGTTGGGGTTTTTTTCATAGTGCTCAGAATCAGTAGCCGAAGTGGTTCAGGGAAAGCCCGTTTAGCTGGCCTTCTGCTACTGCTTGCCTCAGACTGGAAGCTTTCTCTGTTCATTGAGTGTCTTTTTTTTTTCCTTTTTTTTTTTTCTTCATAGTGCCACATATTGTTGGTAAAATAAGGAAACTTGAAAACAGAGGAAGTAGAGGTAATGTTGATCTTGAAACACCAGCAATTGAAAAGACCATTCACAGTTTCCTTTAAAACAAAACCAAGGGGTAAGATAATGCTAACCAGGGCTGGGTGCCCAAGAGAGCATCATAATGAAGCATCCACTGTTATTGTTCAACTCAGTGTTTGTTCTTCATGTGAACAAAAGGAAGGAAGAGCTCTGCTATCAGGCTGGAGAGGAAGGAGTCTTTGTTGCCCTTGGCTACCCTAACTTTAAATGTGAGGAAGTGAAGGGCACTGCAACATAACCTTTCTGCAGTACTGCAGTACGAGATGAGGAAAACTGATAGTTCAGGAGGTTAAGGGTGGACACTGTTTATCTAAAGACTAGGCTTCCCTTTCATGACAGCCTCACATCAGGTATGTCAGTGCTAGTATTTATTTAGGTCACGTGAGGTTTTAAAAACCTGGTTCTAAACCCTGGTTCTTCTGCTTTGCTGCTTCTCTGCCATTTGATTCCTCCTTTGCATTGTTGCTCACCATAGGAGCAGTAAGAGATGCTATTTCCTTATGGAATGTGACAGGCACCCAAGTGTCCTGAGTGTAAAGTTCAGTCATGTTGCTGAACGTATCTGCTAGAGACTGAGTCAGGTTTACTGTACTTTTCTGTTCCTGCTCCACCCATAGAGTTGTCTGCTGAAGTGGCAGAATTCCTGCTGTCCCTCTCCCCATCCTTCAAGTCATGAGGATGACACACTTGTCAGATTAGTGGCAAAGTTTACCATGCTCAGAGCCATTGTTTCAGATTTTCAGATGACTCAGGCAATCAGCTAAGCTCAGGTTACAATTTAAAGATACCCCTGGCAATCATGAAATTTTGCTTAGCTTGCCTGTGTGTTAGCCTTACTCCAGCTTTGTCTAGTCCATGTACCATTTCTACATACCAAGAGACACTGGAGAAACAGATTTGCATCCCATTAGAGGCAATGCTGTGGTGTTGAGATGTTTGAAAAATGGGGGTGCATATTTTGATTCTGACATACAGCGTTCATTCCTTGTATATAATACTTTGAATTTTCTGGCCAGAAAATAAAAGCGGCCCACAAGTACATGTCAGCTTTGTCTCTCATTCAAGGTGCATCCCTGCCTTGATATCCTGTTAATTCACAGGTTACCATGGTGCATGATGTACAAAATGACACTTTCACACATTTATGTTAGTCTATTTTCATAATCCCGAAGTCTAATTGTTCTCACAAAAGGATGCTTTGTGAAGGTTCTACCAGCGTTACTGTAGACAGAGCAAGAACATCAGTTAGATAAAACAGCCTTGTTTTGTTTGATGCCAGTGATCTGAGGGCATGGTGATTTGTCAGAGTGAAAGCATTTGGTAAAAACGCAAAGAGAATGGGGAGAATCCCATGAAGCTACTGAGAGGGTCAAGTATAAGAAATGTTCTTTAAAGGGTCATAGTACATCAACTATATACCACTGAAGGCAGAAGAATTAGGGCCAGACTCAAATTAGATATGCTTCTTGTGGTTCTGGGTATGATCAATATGTGCGTAAAACAATGCTGGATACAGGAAGAAATAGAACAAATACTCCATATTACATTATTGGAATTGTGGCTCTGTAAACCCACTAAGTTCAACAAAGAAAATGGAAAGAAAACTCTCAATGTCCTGGGAAATTTAATTTAAAAATAAAATTAATTCAGACCACCCACCAAAGTAGCCTTCTGAAAACAGGTTGGTCTTTATTTCACATAATAGATATGAAAGCTCAGTAAAATGCTGAAAATCCAGATGAGCCAGTGAGGGAATGACTCTGCCTGTACTTAGTTTTCTTACATTACTAGCATCTTGAAATGTGGTGGTTCTTTGAAGAAAAAAAATCCAAGATTAGATTTAGCACATTTTAGTCAAACCACAGCAAGTATACTCAGTTTACAAATACAAATGTTTTGTGTTTGTTTTCCTAATTACTAACCCTAGAAATTATTTGTTTCTTAAAAGCTAAAAGGACTTCTTTCCTTCTCACATATCATCATGAGTGGTTTTAATAGAATAAATTGTGTCTTTGCCAGTTTAAACAGTTGTCTTCAGTTATGCCAGTCATGGTGACTTATGTATACAGTTACAGTTTTTGTACTTGGGTGTTAAAATAAATCTGAAGAGGCACAGAAGAAATAGAATTTACTTTGGTTTTTGGTGACCTCTTTGTTGAACAGAACTAGCAAGGCTGAGTGAGTAGCTAACATTCATTAGTGCAGTTGAAGACAATAGACGAGCTTCTGGGTACTGTCAGGGAACAATTATCTTCAGTAAAAGTAGGTGCTGGTTTGATGCATCTGTAATTAGGACTGCCTAGCACTATGGAAAGGGTTTCCTTTCCTTGCTAGGGCTAGAGGGCTCGGCAAAATCTCCTCTGGAATGAAACTAGAGCATTTATCTGAAAGGCTTCTTGGGTAAAGAACAACCTTATGGCTTTCTTTATAGAAACTGTTTTTATGACCATCCATATCTGTCTATGTATCTGTCATAATTTCAACTTGCAGAGGATGTTAAAAACCATGTAGCAGTTACAAGAGGACTAGAAGTCTGCTATCAAAGCCATGCCTAATGGAATTGCTTTTTGTTGGAGCAGTATCTTTGACAGACTTAAGCAGTGGTTTTAATGAAGAGTTAGGGTCCCATTATAGCAGATACGAGGGGTGGCAGTGGATGAGGCCATGATCTAACTGGAAAGAAGAGGAGAATCATGGACAGCAGAGTTCTGTGTTGCACTGCAGCAGTACACGTCTTGCAGGTCATTAGTGGAAGGGGGTAAGCTAAGCTATTGCAGCATTCCCCTTCCCACTGCCTCACCCTGACACCTGTTTGGAAGGGGAAAGCTAGTACAATACCATTTTACAACACAAATCAAAATACAGCTCTTTGATACAATGAAGTTGAGTGTGATTTCTTCCTTTTCCTTTCATAGTGACTTACTGAACCCTGGACGCAGGGACAGACATGTAGTCCTTATGTGCCTCCTCTAGTGAGTTTTCTCACCAGTGGACTAGACTTGATAACAGTTTGCACTGGGGGAAGGCTGTATCCTGCCTGTGCACAGGCAGAAGCCTTTTATAAAAGAATCCTGTTAAAAAGAGTAAACTTGTTACCAGGAAGGAATCAAGTGAACTGGTCTGACAAAAGAAACAAGAATAGATGACACAGTTACTGAAAAACTGTTTCTTAAAGAAGCAAAATGGTTTTGCTTCCTTAAGCTAGCAAGAGGGATATTGGTTGCTACAGCAGGAGTCTGATGGCATCAGATTCACCAGCCTGGTTGTTTATTTGTAGGGATATGTTCAGGGATATGAACATTTCAAGCACTCCAGGTAGAAAGGAGAGACTGAAGACTTAGCCATGTTTTATTAACATTTTCTTTCCAATAGAAATCAAACTGAAGAAGACAACAGATAAATCCTAATTTCACTTTATTATTAGTTGTTGAGATACACATTTATCAGAAGAAATGAGAAACAGATTACACCAGCAAACACATCTGGCCTTAGACTGGCCTACAAGTCATCCAAAAAGAAGCACGAAATACGGAGTTGTTTACAGCCAGGCACTTAAAATCCCACACAGCTGCAAGGGTGAGAGGCAGCAGAATAAACTCTCAAGACAAGCTGACAACAGCTCCACTGCCACAGTGCCCCTTTTGCAGACGAGACAACAACAGATGAAGAAATCTTGAGAATGACCCAGAGCAGTGCTCATTAGTGAATGAAGCACAGGCAGGAAATGGGACAAGATTCCTTTTGTCATAGTTTTTCACCCAGCTGTCCTCCTGTCCCACAGCCACCCACATGCAATCAAATATAGTCCTAGTCAAACTCCAGAAAAGTTACACAAATAAAACCTCCAGTGATTGCATACAGGCTCCTTCCAAGTTACATTTGTCTCATTAGCAAGGAATGAAAAATTACCAGGTTTAATCCAGGCACGTTTATCATTGCAATTGAAATTTATGGAGGGATTGTATTCAGGTAAATCTGATAGAACCATATAATTCCTCTTCCTGATGTCATCTGTACATCTGTTTCTCTGCATATCTACTGTTTATTATTGATTTACTACCACTTTTACTACATCTATTTTATTTCCTTCTTATGGCAAAGTGATGATTTTTACTTTATACAGGTATAAACTCTCTTTGTGTTAAACAGATCTGTGCAGTTCCCAAAATGAGAGCATTAACAAGCAGAGAAAAACATTGCTGGACTTCTGAAATTGAATCTGTGGAATCAAATGCTATTTTGAGATTTTTAAGTTATTATAATGACATTGAGACTCCAACTTCTTTGGGACCTTTCTTTTGTGACTACAGCTCACTTAACATCTTGCTCATTGGCTCTGAAAAACATTTTGCTTTTCTTAAGGATTGAATGCAGTTTTTTATCTATATTTTTCAGCTGGAGGTAAATAACAGAAGTCTGTTACAGAGAATTCTGTAACTCTTTTTTTTTCCCAAATGGCAGCCATCCTGTTGCTCTCCACCAGGAGACACCTGCCTGTAGGGTACTGTGAGTAATTACATTCAACTTCGGTGCTGTTCATTGTCCCCTCATGTTTGGCTTTGCTGCTCAGCTGCAGTGGCCATTTTTAAATGGAGCAGTTGTGTATGAGCTGTTCATGAGAGTCCTCTAAATGGAAACTTCGAACGCATCAGCATTGAGGTCGAGCATCAATAAAAATGAGTGTCACATTTGCAGCCTATAGCAATTATTTTCAAGATCATGGATTCATGCACTCTTGAACCATCCAGTGTGTAGAGTTCCAGAGTGATGTTAGGCAGACAGAGAATTCAAGTTGGCACAAAGAAAAAAAAAGCGCCCAGCCCCTTCCCACCCAAAATTACCTCAGCACCGATCTGAGGCAGCTCTCTCTAGGGTCAGCACCTCTATTTAGAAATCCCACTTGAATCAGTCCACGGCATTCTTTCACACTCTAAAATATCTACAACGTGCAAGTCTGAGACCAACTTGTTCCATCTTAGCTACCAGAGAGACCTGAAAGAGGTCATTTTTGCTAATCAAAGTGATTTTGTGTTTAACGGGGGGGGTTGCTGCAAACTATCAGAACAGTCTTTGAAGCATCTGGTTTGTTGCTTTTGGAGTTAAAATCTCATTAATATCTCTTCTGTGTTGTAACAATGCTAATGGTAGGTATCAGACATTACTGCGTCTCCTCTTACCACTGTGTCTGGGTGCAGTATCACTAGAGCTTTTAGTTGTGTATTTTTCTCCCCACATCTCTCATTTCTCATCTTTATTTGAATCACAGTCTTGTTCAGCAGGTCAGCTAATGGAGAGCAGATTTTTTTACTCATTCTGGTTCTTTTTTCCCTTTTCCCTCTATTTATATAACACACAATTTGTAATCTTTTTAAAACCAAAGAAGAGAGAAGTCTTGAGTTCATCTAGATTAAAATCAGCTGCAGCCTATTAATGGACTCAGCCCAAGACTGGGACTTTAGGAAACAAAAACACTGGACTAAATTATACTGAACTGGCCTCTGTCTCCTGGTGAGGGGATTCATATAGCGAGAGGAGAGGGGAAAAGGGAGGTAAAGGGAGAGGATCTCCATGTGGTTTTAATTCATTTTGATTCTCTTCCTGAGGCTAATTTACCCAACACAAAGGCTCTGTAGTGGGCAGCCAGCTTTTTAGAAGTTTGGCTTTCACTGATAAACAACTTGATTCCTGTTCTGAAGGTCTGAGATAGCTCAGACCTGTGTGTAATAAGCCAAGGTTTAATGTGAGTATTTTGGTACAGAGTATTTCAATTACATATTAGAGTCCTTTCATCATCTGTCAGAGTGTATCCTGAAGACTCTCAGATAATTGATCTAACTCATCCATTCATTCTGTCCCCAGAAACAGACAGTGAATTGTCTCATTGAAGAATCAGAATAGCAGACACATGGGCCAAAACAAGTCAAGCCAAAAGTGCTTCCACTGGCATGGCACTTGCAGAAGGCAGTTCTTAGCTTCTTCTGGGCATAGGAGCCTTTGCCACCAAAGTAGCAATGTACTGTTCACTGCTAAAGGGAAAATACTTATTGATTCTATTCATCCCCTTTGTCATTAAATCTTTTCTGTTGCATTCTTAGTCCCATTACTGTGTGTAGTCTAGCAGCATGCAAGAAGTTATGTCTTTGCCCTTAAAAAGCCAGACAGTGGGTGGAGAACTGAAGCAAACAGTAAATCATTAGCTGGAAATTACTTGATTGATTATGTTAGGCAGAGACTGTCTTTGGTTACAGTTTTCATGTATTTAGTGACAATAACTTGTAATCTAAACAGAACTAGAAGGCAAATGGGGAGATTAATGAAGGGACTGAGATGGAGGAGGGAGTGGAACTGGACCTTGGAAGGAAGGGTTGACTGGAGACAATAGTTGTGCACGTATGGCTTCCCAGTGCTTCAGTCCCGTGTGCAAATATTTGTTATGGGAAATGAGGATATGCATGGCCCATATCTATCACTGGCTAATAAGCCACAACAATCAGCACCAGCTGTTCACTGCTCTATTAAACGTGCCCTAGGAATGAGAAACATCAAAGAAAATACAGTTTTAAGACTGAGGTCTGGGGATATCTGGCTTCAACTGCTAATTCTTGCCAGTTTTGTGTAATAATGGACAAAAGAATTTCGCCATGTCCTGCTTTCCATCTTCTTTTCTAATTTACAGAGATGCTGAAATGTTCAGCATTATATGAGGGACACTCCATTTCTACAGTGTTAAATTCTGTATACGTATGATCCAGTTACTGCATAGTTATCTAGGAAGCCTTCTATATCCTTATCTGGGCATATTTTTCCAAAGTGAATTTTGCATTTTCATGGCTTTCCTTTATGAGGCAGGTCAAGCAAAGGTTTAAATACGGAGAGAATCCCTTCTACTTTACTTGACAAATAATTTCTCACATTTATAACAGGTCATCTGGAGACAAGGCTGAGTGGGACATGGTTTTTCCATGGGGTTCTCCTGTAGTCCTTCCTTCTCCTAAGCACATGCTGTACCACTCCCTTCAGCACCCAGTTCGCCTCCTGTGTGTGACAGTGCTCTAAAAACAGGCCAGAGCTGCTGCAGAGCTTTTAGGAATTAGACTGGGTTTTTTTTATGGATAAATTAAGTTTGAGTTGATGTACTAGAAATCTTCTTAGCATTTCCTGCCTGTATTTCTTCTTTCCAAAACTTAAGGCATGATGTAGCTGAAATATAGTGGCCTGAAGGCTTTTGGATACTGTAAGGTGTTTCACTTTTTCCTTTGGCCTTCCTCAAATGCTGCCAGAAGAAAATTGGTTTGCTGTCCTTTTTGGTTACTTTGTTCTGTTCTTCTGCTTTTATTCTGTCAGTAAGTCTGTTATTTGTCTAATGCTCAGACAGATCACTTTCTCCCCTCACCCCATTCTGTTAGATACTGATGACTCCAACAGAAGTGGCTAAAACTTTATTCAGAAATAACTGGAAGTAATTATCGATCTACGACTTGGCCACAGATTTATTTTAAGGCTCAAAGTAGCCTAATAGAATTCTGAGAGAGTAAACTTAATTTGGGATGGCTTTGGATGCCTTTTGAAAGAAGAAACCTGCTTTTGGCATTCTTTACACATACACACATGCACCCCAACAAAAGCAAAAAGTAAAATGAACAGTTGTATGCTTTTACTATTCCACGTGCTTTGAGTGACAGCTAGCAAATCATCAACGGAATAATTACAATAGTTTGATATAGTAAAAATTGTGTAAGTAGCACTGGCTTACAGTAAGCTTCACATGCTAAGATATGCTTCCTCTGTCGACAAAGATACCATATTCATCCCCAACACTTTCAGAAGCAAAGCTGCACTTCTCATTGCCCGAGTATCCACATTTGTGGCATCTGTTCCCATGATTCCCTTGTCTTGTGAGATCCAGACCCTGCACAGCCTGTGTCTTTTTGCAGTCTTTTGTTTTTAGCAATTACTAGACAAAGCAGTATTTAACTATAGCCTTATTTAGCTTGAAAGGAAATGCAGTGCTAGAGCAATCAGTTTCAATAGGTTTTAATCCAAGACATAACAAAAAGCCACAGCCTTTTTCTTTCATTGATTCCAACCTGAAGAAACCAGATAGTTCAAACAAAAAACTCATGAGTAGGATGAGGTTCAGCTATTTCAAGGCATCAAGCTATGACATAATTTTGAGAAACCTATTTTACTGTGTTTGCAGACTTGGGCTACTTGTATTGCCTACTCTCGGTTCCCAGAATAAAAGTTGTCATCATAACCATAAAGCTAGAAATGCACTTTTGAAAAAGAGAGAAAAGATTTGAGAGCACAGTATTCAGTTACCACTAAAAAAGTTTTATCTTGATATTCTACTGTGGCTGTGTCCAATTTGATCCTTTGCTGTCATACGAAATGGAGTAGTGGTAAGGTGTTGATCCTGGAGGTTCCCAGGGGTCTGGCACAGCAGAAGTGATGTGTTTTTACCAGGCTGAGCTCTAGTTACCTGTGCACTATTAAGGGCCTGCAATATTTGCTCACATTTTACCTGTAGAGAGGAAAAAACTCAAAATTTTTTCGGTTTTCAACTAGGTGTAGTTCTCTGCATAGACGAAGAAAGTTGAGAGAGAGAGTCATCCTGCTTTCCTGTCCTTCTCATGGTCCTGTAGCTGGCTGCACAAGTGCGTGGGCAGCCACACGTGCCAAGGCACCCAGAGCTCAGTGCTCTTGCTCACTGAGCACACGTGCACTTACGTGACTCAGACTAAGTTTCACTGCTCTGCTCTGGTGGCTGTTACAGGACAGGAAGCAGGGCGCACTGGGAGGATTTATTTTAAGAACCTGTTGTATGATTTTGGTTCCTTTTGGCTGCAGCATTCATTGTAAGCACAGAGCTGCTCTCTTGGGGATGCTCTGTGTGAGCTGTGTGGCTGTCGTTGTTTCTCATTTGCCCTGCTGTGCTCCAGACTTAGTGTGGTTCCAGAGTACTCTGCTGACGTGTCAGGTCAAGCTCCTTGGGTTCTACTTCTCAGATAACCAGGAGTAGTTCACCCTGGCTGCTGTCAAGCTGTTCAACTTTCTTTAAAACTATTCCTGTTAGTGTAACAGTCTACCAGTATTTTACCATGAAACATATATTCTTTGGGGAGCTTCTGCGTCTGTGATGCTCTGGGGAAGCTATGGGCAGAAGCTGCTGTACAAGGTGTACATGTGCTCGCAGTCTGAAACTCAGCTTAAGAATAAAAGGCAGAATAATACAGACAAGCATCCTGTAATACGATAAGGGTTTTACAGAAATTCCATTTGGAGGATATTCATAGTCATTGCTATACTTTGCCTGGGATGCTTTTTAATAGTTTCTGAAATGAGATGGCTTTATTGTTTAGAGAGCTCCAAGAAATAAAATTGTTCTTAGCTTGAGAGTTTTGCTGCTGCTTGCTCAAGCAGCTGTTGAGGAACAGGCCACAAGTTCTTCCTTATCACTTCTGCCTGGTGGGTGAACAATGCATTTGGAGTTCTTCCATTTTCCTTTTAGTGTGTTGGGCAACACTGGCATACAGCCTAAAGCAAAATGGTGGAGGAAGAATGAAGTTATTTGCTTTGGTCATCAGCAGTTTTTAACAAAACTAAGACTGCTCAGTCTGGTGCATTTTCCAGGAGTTGGATGTATTGTACATTGCTTTCATGATTTTCATGCTGGGCAGCACTTACTTTGTGGATCTTTGGTACACTCAGACTCCCAAGCAATATAGACTTCCCAGCGTAGGTCAAATTCTCTTACACTTTCTCTCTTCTTTGTTGCAGCACCTTCCACAGAAGTATTCTAATAATATGAGATTATTTGTCTCCCTTTCTTAGTTACTAGTTCTAAAAAATCTGTCTCCTACAGTTCAGAGAGAAACAGTCTAGTCAATAAAAGCAGAAATTGAAGAACAGTTGTCTGTGTTAAGTAGAGCTTTGAGAATCCAGTCATGCTGGTTTTCTGAGTCTAGTTAGCATTTTGCTTTGATGCTTTGAGTCCTGTAGCTTCAACTTGTGAAGGGTGAATACAAAAGCAGAATGTTGGTACTAGTCCAAAACTTTGTTTATCATTTGTTACCTGAATTTCACACAACTGCAAATCTGTGCTTGAGATTCCACAAGAGAAGTTTTCTTTTGAGGTTTTTGCTTTGATTTGGCTTGGATCTATCCAGAAAATGTCTCGTGGCATATTATTTGAATTTTTGCAGGTTTTTATATCCATCAGGAAATAAATTTCCTGAAGTTCTGAGCCAGCAGAGGAAGGTGAAATAAGATAGAAGATGCTCATGTATACAACGTCACATTTGTTCAGAGGATTAGTCTTCAGATTTTTGCCAAGTTTCATATAAAAGTTTGGTCTGGCTCTGATGTAATCCACAGTGATTCATCTGCTTCTCATTGTCTCCCAAGAGGGTGAATCACACTGTATATCTCCAAGATAAACTATCAACATACACTGACAGAGGTGTCATTCAGGTAAAGAATGATAAACAAAGTACACTAGAAAACATACTGTCCTGAGGTCAAACCTTTCCATGTAAGTGACAACTAGCAAATACATGGAAATGTCCTTTACTGGTTCTAGATTGTCTGTTTTTTATTTCGTCTGCCTAGAAAAAGATGAGACTGAGAAGCAGACAAGAATAAGTTTCTTTCCTGATACTGAGCACCATAGCTGGGAAGGTGATTTTCTCCTTCCTGCAAAGTCCTCTGTCATGTGTTTTTTTTCCTCAGATATTCCTTGGCAGTAGCATCTGGAAGAGACGGTTCTGTTTGGGATAAAATCTAATTTATTTTCCCCCACTCTCATTTCTTTTCTTTTCTTTTCTTTTTTTTTCTTTCTTTTTTTTTTTTTTTAATACTAGACAAGAAAACTATGTCATTTGAAGAATAAAAATCAAGTTTCTGTTTCTGTATCTGATTTTCTCCCCAACCTTTTATCTATTGATTTGACTGATTTGCAGCCCTTCTTCCCCTCCCTCCTTGCTGATAACTAATGGACTTTGGTATTAAGCCAGCCTTTCAGTGCACACACCACCATGCCAACAAGAGTGTGTGCAGCTATTCTGTCTGCTTTGGAAGCCTACAGATGCAGCCAGAGCTAGAACAATTCCCGTATTGATCCCACACTTGTCAGTTAATCCGTCATAAGGCATGGGAATCCTAGCCCTATCCACATCTGCCTGCAAAACTGCAGGGGGAAAACCAATTCTCTGAAGCTCTCACCAGGAAACAAGAAAGCAAAGAGAAATGGGAGCTTGCTGGGAGAGAGGGCTGTAAGCTGCTGGGCCAGAGGGCCGTGAGATTGCCTACCTGCTCCACCCTTTCTCCCTGACTCCTTTTCATCCTCCTGCAGGTCGGCAGGATCAGGTTTATGTTAGTGAACCATGAAGCTTATCAAATAAATGTTGCAGCAGCAGGTGTTTGGCTCTCTCCACAGGCCAAGTCTAACAAGGTTGATATTGTGTCTGTGGCCAAAGTAATGCCGTAATTACTTTTCTGGGCTTGGAACGCCCAAGAGATTTCTGGGAACCAGTTAGAAAAACAAACCTTGCTAAGAGCAGGGGATTTTTAAAAAGGAACAGTGGTGCTCTCTGTGCCAGAAAGAGAGGACAGGCATTTTGAGTGCAGCATCCAGCCTGGTGCCCCATCCCCTCACAGACTGCTCATGTTACAGGGACCTGGAACAGAAGCAAAGTGCTTGAGTTTGGTCACTCATGTTGGGATGGGCAGCTTATTTTGGCCCCTGGTGGCATGCGGAAAGGCAGCTGCTTTCTTTAAGTTGTTAATGTGTACTGTAAGAAGAGTGAACCTTGAATTTGGGGGACCTTTGAGTGTTTGCAATTCTATCTATATAATTCAATTTGACTTACACATCAGGAGTTGTATAGCATAGCATTCCCAGGGCTGTCTGTTTCTTGCTTTGTGCATTTCCCTTGTAAGCTCTGAACACAGAAACTGAGTTACAGACCATGGGGCAGCCTAATTACCCTAAAGGAAGAATGAGATCTCACAGCACAGCTCTGCTGTGCCATGCCCCTTTATCTCATGTAGTCCCTCTCAGGCCAGGGAGGGGAAAGTTAAAACAGGTCTGTGCAATGATGACATTTAAAGGCAGCAGTCTCCATCATTCTTTTTGAAAGAGTATTGATCATTAAGGCCAAAGCTTGTTCCCTGTAGCTGATTATTATATGTTATAATGTTACTGTAATGTCATTTAAACCAGCTTAAGTAATTGCAAAAATGTCCTGAACTACTGGAAATTTCTTCTGTTGCTGTGTGGTTGTCCAGGAGACCAGAATTTGAAAGGGAGAAGAGGAAGAAAGCAAACCTGATTAGACATTCATAGGATTGCACATTAGACTTGAACCTGGTATGTTTACAAAATTACTTTTTTTATAGCAAGAACTTATAAAATTCTTACTACCTAGGAGGAATTCTATAGGCATCCTTCTCTGCTTTTGAATCAAGCTACAAAGCAATGCTTTTGTAGTGATGAATGAATTTTCCCAAGCTAGGAAAGTTAGCATTTCATTAATGTCTGGCAATGCTTTTCCATTCCTCCTGTTTATGTTAAGCTCTACTTTTGCATATTACTTTGTGTTATTAAGACCTGACGCTTTGGCAGTGGTCCAAAGATACCGTGCCATTTGCTCAGCGTCCTTCAGTGTTTCTTGCTAAACTGTTTTGTTCTTGGCAGGTTGTGCTGGGCATACAGTAACTGAGTGTGCTGTCAAGCCGTGCTGCGGATGCCATGGCGTGCTAGTCCCCAGTGTTTGATTCTGTGCTAGGGATACTGCACACTTGGAGGCGGGTGCTGTGTGCAGGGGAGACACTCGCTTCTTCAAGGTCTGCAGTGACTTTCCATGAGCACTGAGTGTAGCAAGTAGTGAAGAACTGCTGTACTGAGACTGCTGGAAGGGAACATAATGGAATTTGCCTCAGCATTATTGCATTAAGGGCAAACCTTGTCTGCTCTTGAAAAATGGCACCAGGGTTCCTTCCACAGCAATTTCCCCATGCTAGAAATGCAATACAGATCAGCCAAAAATGAGGCAGGTTGTGTATGACCTAAGATGGCCTAGATGGTGCTTATAGAGCTCACTACTTTAATCTGAGACACATTTGCTTGATATAGAAAGTTTTTTTTAACATGGTAATTTAATTTGATTTTTTATATACATTGTTGGAGCACTTGTTCAGCATTTGGAAGGACACATGAACCAGCTTAACTAGGACAGATTTTTTTCATCATATATTCTGTAAACATTCATGAATGATGTCTGAAAATTGTCATTTGGAGAAAGTGTTGCTGCAGTATTTGGCCTACCTGCCTGTCTGAAGTCTCAGAATCTGAGTGAAGATGAAGGTTCATGTATTTATTTTTCTATAAAAAGCAAAGATCAGCTATGGCCAATAATTCTCCACTGGAGAGGGGTGGCTCAGCAAGAAGCCGTTCAGGACTGAGTTGTATGGCAATGTTAAAAAGAGCCTGCAGGCATGTTAGGATTGGTGTTGCAGTGCCAGAACAATGTATGAGAACCTCACACATGACTTATCAGTGTTCACCTGAGTGTAACCAGACATGAACCAGAATATATTTGCTATTAATATTGCAGCTGTGATTTTTTTTTTCTTTACTTTTGTGATTAGAAGAATGTGCCAGTTGTATGTGTGTGTGTATGTCTTCTGGCAGTGGAGAAATGACAGTGCTTACAGTTCCCATATGAAAGCAAAAGCATGCTTTCTCTAGGCCCAAAACTTTTACGAAAGTACTTCATAAAGCTTAAGAAATAACGACAAAGAGGAAAATAAGTGGCACTGGATTAGACCAAGGTATTTTATGTACTGTGATGTTTTGTATAGTCATCTGGAAAGAAATGGAAGAGATCTTTTGAAGATCATTGATTGGAAACAATCTTTATTACCGATCAAGCTCACCTTTGTCAAAAAAGATGATTACTTAAATATTAGGCATCTTTTACTTCCGTGGCACAAAACTGATTCAAAGACTTGATCTGATAGATAAACTGTTAAATGGCTCGTTAGATTAGATAAGGGAATTGGAATGTATTTGATGTTAAAATTACATCCCTACATCCCTACATATGAAATCTCTCCCCATCTATCATCTAGAGAAACGTATTACCTGAGTACAGGAGGTCATCTGCATGTTGTGAAGTTTTCTGAAGGCTGGGGATTGGTTTGTACATTACTTTTGTATTTACTACTTTTTATCCCCAGTGGAAAAAAAAAAAATCTTTATTGGCTATACAGAGATGAAAACATGTTGAAGTTTTCAGGTACTGGTAATGGACACTAGAGTTCTCACCTAATAGCCAGTTTACATTAAGATCTGGGCTACATCAGAAAGAAGAAAAAAGGACTGCTAACCTACCAGAAGAGAGTTATTTCATTCCATTCTTTAATGGAGCAGATTATTCCTGGCCTTTTAATGTAAAAGTTGTCAACATGAATGGAATACACAGACCCCTGCAAAGATTCTCCTCTAATACAAAATACCTAATATTGTCATTTTTTTGTCAGATTCCTGAAACAAGGTAACGATGTGACTTACTTGACAAGGATGCTAAAAGCACACCTATCACTTAAATTAATTCATTCTTTTCTCCTTGATTTAGAAGTTCTATTGCTCCATGTCCCAAAATCATCAAACTTATTTTTTCTGTAGCCCATTTCCATTCATGGCTTATGGTCAAAACAGGAGTTTAAATCTCCATAATTAATCTCAAGCCCTTAATACACCATGTGATTTCTGACCCAGCAAGGACTTGGATCTCACAGTAACATATGCAGCAACAAAGTGATACCAGTCTTCCTGTTTCTTGTCTGAACCTGCCAAGAGCCACTATGGATACATGTCACCACAACAGTGTTGCAGTTGCTGAAGATGCTATCAGTGATTCCAATGGGGTACCTAAAAATCGAAACAAAACAAAGTCTTCTTTCTTGAACTGTTGATGGATTGCTCATGAGAATGAAAAGGTTTTAGTTGTGATTTGGCTTTTCATTGTATTTTCTAAGCCTGTGATGAGTAATAATAGACACTGCCAGGTAACTAGCATGGCATATGCATGTGTTTTGTATTTGGGAGCCAGTCCTGATGTGACTGGGATGTATGCATAGAGGCTGCCTAAGCAGAGTTCCTCTTCTTCTGGGCAGCATTGTATTTTGAGCCTCTAAGCATCATTTGAACCCTCATTATTGCTTGACTGACTTGTCATATCCATCCCAAATCTTTTGCATCCTCAACATGGGCAATTATTTTTTTAGTGAGATGCTTTCAGTTAAAAAGTGATAAAATCAGCCCTTGAAGAGTTTAGCATGAACTAATTTCAAGTGCTCTTGTATTCCAAAAAGTGAGTCTGAGGCAATGGTTGGAGGCTCTTACTAAAATGTGAAGATATGAACTCTTAGAAGAATCCTCTGGGGAGGCTCTGTTGGACAACCGCCTGTGCAGAATTGCTTCTTGTCATCCCCAAGACAACTGGTTACCACTGTGATTTCAAGTCTCTGGAGATAGTGAGACAATTTTTAGGAAACATATCCAGCAGAAAATACTCAGGCCTTTATGGGTTAGCCTGAGTAGCATTGGAAATGCACACAAAACTCTGCAGTGCTTACTGTGAACAGTGTGAGACTGAGCCTGACTTAGAATTTTTAAAAAATCAAATAAAATTTAAGAAAGTTCTAACTGGAATGCTGAGAATTTCCCTGTTGATTCTCGGGAGTGTGAGCCATCTTATAAATGGTTCAAGCAGTTAATGCTAAAAAAATAGGAGTGTTGAGGTCCCTTGCATGGGAAATATATAAAGTTTGTAGTTTCAGAAGGAAACTACAGGTGTGCGTAGAATTCATAGACTCCGATTTCCCTTGTTAAGCCATTGAATTTGTCTATTTTCCTCTTTTTCTGAGGTTGTCTTGCTCAAAAGTCCTACTTTAGTCCATTTTTCCTTACATGTATCTTCTCTGTGCTAGTTTCTGAGGAGCTGGTGAGAGTATTAACATATATGTATCTATATATAAATATCTGCATTAGTTAGACACATGTAAATAAAAAAATCCTTCTCCTTTTTGGAACAGTGGTCTTAGGCAACTGCTAAGATTCCTGTTTCCCAATCATTTATTACATTGGAAATTTAATAAAGGGATATCAAAGAATGTATCTTTGGCCAGGGAAAAATAGTTTGGCAAAGAAAAGGTAGAAATGGTAGAGATAGGAAATTTTAAAAAATGTTTCCATGAGAAAGAAAACAAATGCAAACGAGGACTAAAGGGAAAAAATAACCATAAGGCTGAAAAAATTAAAGGACAGTGCCCAAACTGAAAAGCCATTGAGGAGAAAGAATCATCTAAGAAACTCCAAAGGGTGGGGAATGGAAAACTGAAATTAGGAAGGGACCTTTAAAAAAGCCTAAAGCTTTATCCATGCTGCCAACAAATCTATTTTGCTCAATTTTGGCTAAGCTGGATAAACATTTTTTCTGGCATGTACAGGTAGTTGCCCAAATTTGTTTGTTACAAGTAGGTTGGAATGAACCTCCCAAAAATGTTTTTGCCTAGTCTCGTGAATTATGCTAAATCATATTTTTACTTTGAGTCAAAAAAAATTTGGCCCCACAGAGGCCAGCCAAACACCGAGGCAGCTCAGACAGTTGGATTTCACAGCTGTTTTTACACTCTGTGGTTTAAGCTGTGGGGATGTGGCTTAACTGCAACATCCCGGCAGATCTCCGAGGGAAGGAGCACCCCAAGGTAGCGTTCTCCAGCTCTGCCAAACATCAGGAACAGCATAAGCAAGGGAGATTCAGCCCTCAATGCTCTTGGTGTCTGTGGTGTAAAATTACAACAAAATGCCCGCAGAAGACTGTCACACAAAGAAACCAAAGACACAGTCTTTGGACAGTCAGTGTGAACGTGCTTGCTCTACACAGCAGTGTTTAGCTCTGTTTTGTACAACTGCAGTGGGCCTGGGGTTCCAGGTGGGTCAGAATCCTGCTTGGAGAGGGAAGAAAAGTGACTGAATGTTGCCTTTGCCTTTAGCTTCACGAAGGTTTGTTTCTCGCTCAGAGTGGCACTGCCTGCTGTGTTTTCCCAAGGGAACCATTCTGAATGAGGGTCACCAGATGCAGATGTTTGACTGTGACCACCCACCTAAGACCATAGCCAGGTTTCAGGCTGTAGTAGTGCTGATCTCTCAACTCCTGGTCATCAACAGGTGTTCAAAACAAGGCCAACTTCTGCATCACTTCTGGTACTTATCAAACCCCTCGGCAGGTCATCTGTGGGAGCTAAGTAACCTGTTCACTTTGTACTTGTGGGCTAGCCTTTTGCCACCTTTGCTGCCTGAACTGATTACTTGTGGAGCAAGATGAGCACTAGCACAAGGGAATCGGGTAAGGCTGGGTGAAAGAGAGATGGAGGACTTGGAAGGAGAGACGGGGACATGACTTCTGTTAACCATTCACAGTTAGAGCAATTTGGCTCCAGTGTCAGACCATGTGGGACAATGAAGTAAAGCTACTTGTGTCAGGGCAGCATACCCTCAGCTGCTGGTGTTGTATTGCACTGGTGGAAAAGACTGATAGCCAAATCCCAACAAAGCTGTATGTTTCCACTTTTTCCTATTAAATAGGCAACTTCAAGGTTTTTTGTAGACTGTGGCAAATCTCTGAGTGTAGTAAAAACTAGTAAAATGTGGCTTGGTACAGATCTGTACGCTGTGGTTGGTTGACTGTATCTACAAGTCTTTCCTGTGGTTTGTACCCAGAAGTCCTCTTTGTGGATTTCATGGAATCTAATAATGGGTAACTTAATAAGTCAGGCAGGGATATTTATGGTTGCTCTCTCCTCTACTTGGTGTCAAATAAATAAAGAGGCAAATAAATAAATAGTTTTCCTGGTGCTTGGCGCCTAACCACTGTCAAACCACGACACTTGGTCGTCACTTTTCACAGAATTTCTGTAACCTCACTTATGTTTGAGAACCCCTATCCTTTGTCAGACTTGGTTGAAAAAGTTACAGGGATAAAAGCTAGTGAGGTACAGAATGTGACTGCAAAAGTGTTGTCTGTCTAGAAAACCAGACTAAAAAAGAACCTGATAAGCAGTATTAGAAGGAAAATGCCACAACTATGTTGTTTGACTTTAGTGATTGCAAACATGATTTTTATCATTTCTTCCTTCAAGCAATGTCTAATGTCCTACTGCTTCAATTCATCTGAAGGTTGCAACTTGAACCTGTTTGTTTTTAGTTGAGCTGAGAAAAGACTGGGCTTGTAAGTGCCAGTCTAACTCTTCTTAGCTCTGTTCCAGCACATGAAGAAGGACTGATAGGGATGTGTTAAACTGATTCTGGCCATTAGAAATATGATTTACATCTGTGGTCCTTAGGCAGCTTTTAAGGCTGAGAGTACTCCAGGGGATGTAGGGCATTAGTTTGGGGCAGCTAGTTAAGGCATCTTCGTCCTATTCAGCACTATTTTCTCTGACGTGCCTCCATTGAGAGGTAATTGAGAAACAATGGTGAATTGAACCACTCAGGCTGATTTTTCTGACAGTCCGAGTACCTAAAGGTCCTTGTGCTGTTACTGGTTGTTTTGTGATAGCATCTGTGACCCCTATTCAGCATCCAGAGTTCCACAATGTAAGGCAGTGTGTACACACAAAGAATGAAACGATGGCCCTTGCCCTTGCTGACTTCAAATATGGTTTATGGTTCATCCAGCAACCCAGTATGTCAAACTGAGCACCAAAAGTAATGGTCAACAAAATCACAAACCACTAGAAAACAAACAGGAGCTTAAAAAGTCCACATGGATTACCATGTAAATGTTGTCCTGTTTTTCACTGGAAACATTTCTGACTGCTGTTGGCATGCTGATAAATTCCTGCAACCAGCATCGTGTGACAAAAAGGCCAAGCTAACATCCAGGATTCCTAGGTTCTCATAAATGGGATCACACTTCTTTACAAGCTCTCAAAAAGGGAAAATATATTTTTAATTGCCATATTGGCAAATAGGAAGGACAGATAGGGAAAACCAAGAACAACATATTTAGTTGCAGTAAGTGCCCAAAACAAATACCAGTGCTTTATGACTGCTGCAAACAATTTGAGGAGTCAGTTTTTCTTACAGAGTTATCTAGCCATAAGCTATTCCCAGTAGATGAACAGTGCCCACCAGTGTTTGCCAACCAAAGAAAAAGAGGGAAAAAACTTTGCACTTCAGTTGCTGCAATCCATTTTTGACTCGCAGTAGTTTTGCAAAGCAGTGTTCACAGTCATTTGTTCTGTTTTCAGCAGTGTCCTTGACCATACCCCCTGCCAGTAACAGGACCTTTAAGACCAAGAGAAAGAAACAACTTTTTTTTTACCCAACTAGCAGAGGATGTGCTGAGCCAAAATAGAAATAGCAAGGTCAGGTCAGGGCAAGGCCCTGCATTTCATTAGCTAGGCCTGGCTAGGAGTGATTAAATATGTACAAGAGGCTTTGAATAGATCCAGGGAGGAGGGATGACATTGTGGAATACAGAAAAATCATTCTTTGGTGCTGTCAACTGACTAAATACAGGATGGTACTTAATTAGAGAGATAAAAAGAATTTATTTTAATTATTTTAATTCTGTGCAAAATAGGGGATTTTTTTTTTTTCTGTTGAGTGTTTTGAAGAGGAGAGTAGGGTCTGGACAAAATGCGTCAGCCTGGCTTAACAGAATCCAAATAGCCTCAAGATACATGTTGACCGAGCCTGCAGTTCTCATGAATTTAACTTGATGAAGACTCAATAAAAAGACAAAATTATATTGGCAGTGAAATCAAGGCCCTGATAAATTTTGGAGATCCTCCGGTTCGAAACTGAGGACCTTCGGAGCACATTGCACTCTCTGTTTCATCAGACATGTTAGAGAATTGGAAAGAATGGAGCTTTGAAGCCAGAAAAAGTACTGTGTCAAGTGGTGCTCTGGCTGCCCAGCTCGAATTTGCTTTTGGGGCTGCCTGACTTAACTGACATTTTATAGTTGTATTTTAATTCTTGTATGACAATCCCATTGTCCCATAGGCACCTGGGCACTGAATGCCCACAGTTTGTAGTCCTTTTCCATAGAAAATACCAGCCCAGCTGGTTGAAGTATGTTTACATTTGTCCAGAACACCAACAATAATGTCTTTGCAAAATTTCTAGGGGCTATTTTTTTAGACCAGCCCTCTGGAATAGGAGTTTCCACTTTATACCTCTTCTGAAAAATGATTCCTGCAGCAGCATAATGCTCCTTAGTGTCATGTTGGAAGGTCGATTCAGAATCAGCTGCAGGGGATTTCTGCATACTCATTTTTGCATGAATGTAACTTAAAACATTGTGAAAGCCTGGATTTAGTTACAGTAGTGCAATCTCTGTGTCTAGACACTAGCACATTTACAGTAGTATAAAGATATTAGTATCATCCATACTGGTTCTTGTTATCTACATAATATGTTTTTCCTTCTGGTCCAGTATGTCTTAACTGCCTACAGAGTGTTTTCTTGGGCAGTGTTGTATCTTCTTTGCTCTATTACAGAAAATATAAAGCTTATAAAAAATCTTTTGCTTTTCTGAAAGTTATTTGATAGTGGAGCTGACGTTACTGGTCAGTTCATTGGCAGAGGTATATGGTTTGATTTATGTGTTTTCTTGCTAAGATGTCAGATCGACAGCCCTGGGAACAGAAATACTCAGCTAATTGTCCAAACATCCAGCATATTGCAAACTTTGCCAACCTTTCACAGCGATAGTATCTTGATCCTTGAGCGTGAGAGCATATCTAAGCCTTCAGAGGGCATTCAGTGCTGAACCCGATAGGGCCTAAGAAGTACTTTTTGTTAGCTCTCTTCGTGATTCACGAAGGTAAACAATGACCCTGAGTTTCCTTTGTAAAGCTATTGAACAGCCAGCCTGGCAATAACAGCTCCAAGTCAGAATTAACAAGAGCTACGTTTCAAGCTATGGTAACTTTATTCTGAAAGGCTGCAGATCCCACTTTCCATCCCGTGAGTGAGCACTTGCCCCTGGTCATTGTATCTCTCCCTGTTGTTCCACTACCGAGAATGACCAGCTGTGGGCCTGGAAAGTTTAGGTCACACATTCTTGAAGATTTCTAAACTAGCACTAGTGTAAATTTAGTCTCTGAGGCTTGGTCAGAAGCAGTATTTGTCAATAAATAGTTACTGAATCAACATGGCTATTCTCAAGTACCCATCACAGCAAATCCTAACTGCTGACTGGTTGTGAAACTTACCATTCTTTCCCTGACCCTTTCTGCATCTGTTCTTCTCCTCCTTTTCAGGTTTTCCCCCTCCTGCTTCTCTCACCGATGACCTCTGCCATTTCCCTTCACCTTCCCTCCATCCTCTCCTTTTCCATTTTTCTCTCCCTGCTCTTGTCAGTTCCAGTCCTCTTGCATGCTCCTATTCCTACTACTCTCCCTTTCCAGTGTTATATTTTTTCCTTGATACATCCCTACGTATTTTTAATTTACTCATCCTCCTACTGCTTCCTATCTCCCTCCTCTCATTTTCACATGGAATAAGCAGTGGTGTTATGACAAGGAGGCTGCTATTAGCAGCACTGCATTGATCTATTCTGCATCATTCTTCTGTCTTGTCCTCGTAGTTTCTTCTTACCAGTTACCTTGATATATTTAATAGATCAAATTTCTTTTTTCTTCCTTTTCATTAGAAATCTAGGGGAAGGAGGATGAGCAATAGGGGTGTGCTTATTTGTCCTTTTCTGTGCATAAGAAGGGGTAGAGGCCCTGTCTTGAAAAACTTGGCTTTTTCTTTTCTTGAAGTTTTCTTCCAGACCCTTTTCTAAGTGTATGGAGAGGAGTGATTTTCTTGTATCACCGGCATTCTTTTCTTTCCCTCCTCCTCTCTGCCCAGTCACGTCCCTAATTAATTGAATTCCCTACTAGACCTTTTGTGAGTCATTTCAATTACCCATTAGTGAAGCAGCCTGGGATTTCTGCTGTGTTTTCACTCATCTTCCTGGAATTTCTCTTCTCCTCCCTCCCCCTCCTTCCCCTTTTAGTCACTCTGGTCTGTGAAAAGCATTAGATGGACTTCAGTGCCGAGTGCCTATATTGTTTGCAGGCCCAGCTGCATACTTCCACACTCTGCCTCGTGCGTCACAGCTATTCATCTTGTTTTGTACTTGGCTCTGCTGCAGATGCTGTAAATATGGTAATTTTAGATTCCCTGATTGGAAAGGGTTGCAGGGCGGGTCTAAGTGGTAAGAGCACTGTTTGATTTACACTAGTTCATTCTGGTTTCTCAGGGTCTGGGGTTTTACCGATACAACTGAAATGAAACACGGTTGTAAAGGCAGTCTCTTTTTTAGGGTTAGGAGAAAGATAAAGGAGAGGTTATCTTTGTGTATGGACATGAAAAAGCGCTGCCTCAGAAGCTCTAGGGAGACTGGAAATAAATAAAACAAAAGCAGGAGGTAACTCCTCAGATTATTATGTAGGATGCCTTCACACCCAAATAGCTGCAAAACGTGGATGGATCTGAAAACTTGCAAAATTGAAAAGATCCAAGACAGAGAACTGTGAAAGGCAAATCTGGAAATTGACAGAAATGCCATCAGTACTCAAGTACTGTAGGCTTATGGCAGTCCCTGAAGAACAAAATCAATGAGCAGCTTAGTTCTAGAAAATTTTTAAATATTGGATGGGCTGTAGCAGGTAACATGCATTATATTTCTGAGGAGAACAAGGCAGTGATAAAGCCAGCTTGCTAAAATGATGATGGATGCAGTGACTGCCTGAAATCTGATATATGGAGAATTGCATTTCTATTCTGAAATTGAATTTTTACAGCACATGAATCTTTCATGCATGGGGTAATTCTCAAGTGATACAGAGAGGCAAACAGCATCACTGGGAACCAACCTGCCAGAAATGTGCCCCACACATCCCAAGTTACAAAAGTAATTTACAGTCCTCAAGCTATTATGATACTTTCATATTATTACTATACTTGTCCCTGTGAGATTAGAGTATTTCACAGGAGAACAGACTTTTGATAATCAGGCTGTTGTGAGAAGGCTCTCTCTCATGACTTCCCAGGGGGAGCTCATTTGTTGGACTGACGGGAAGTGAATTTACGAGGGCTCCCTGCACATCGGTATTCATAGGTACTTTTTTTTCTCCTCTGAGCTCTTTATCCAGTCGAAGGAGAGAGGAAGGGAACGGTGTGAAAATACCGCTCAGTACAGACACATTTAGATGTTCTTAGGAGACCTACTGGGAATTGTTTTACCTTTAATGTCTTGAAATCTTGGCCCCCTGTAAAGCAGCAGTGGATTTCAGAGGTTAATTAGATGACTCTGGAGTTCTGCCACTTCACAGGGTGACGTTACTCAAGTCAAAACTGTAAAAGTGAGAAAGGAGCTGGTGACGAGTTGCATATGTGAGCCACCTCTTTCTTTACAGGGCATACAGCAGCAGGGCCTGTATCATTTTATCTGAAGTTACCAGGTTATAACAATACCTTTTTTTAGCTGTCTGTGGTGTTGCCCTATTTTCTTGCACACATACCATGGCTAGTATCATGTTGCGAGGTTGTGACTTAGCAGTTCCTACACCCTTTCATTTCTTACGTATCCTTTTAGATTAAGTTTTCCACTGCAGAGCTAGTCTGGTGAGGACTGCTACCCAACTTCTGGGCTGAGCAGCAGCAGCGTCTGAAGTGGAGCTTTGGGTCTGCTGTCATTTCACCTGATAAGCTGTCCAGTGTGTTCCAGAGGATGCCAACTGTGCCAGGGATACTAACTGAATTGCCCATGCTCTGGGCAGCTTTCTGTACTTTTCCATAGTAACTCCTTTCTTTTCCCAAGAAACACAGCAGGACAGAAGACTTCTGCTTCACTAGGCTGAGAAAAGCCATTTGTCACAGCACAGAGCTGGCTTCTGTATCACTGGTAAGATAGCACATACACTGTAGGTGAAAACCCTGTTAGCCCGTCCATGCCAGAGAGTATCTGATGTTCCTTTACTTATGGGGGCCCTAAATTCTCCTCCTGTGATGTTATTAGATTTTTTATATGTTTTTTGCCACTGTGTAACACTGCTTGGCTCCTACAAAGTACTGCTGTGCTTTGCTCCAGAGTTGTTTGCATCTTAGCAGATGAAAACCTGATACAAACTTGAGTAATGTAGTTTGTTCAGTTGGTTAGTAAAGGAGCTAAAGAAATTTTAAGTTTATTGTATTCATAAACTCTCCTGAAGTTCTCACAGATAGGTTGGGTGTATATAAAAAAATCCACAACTTCTGCAAAATATTGTCCGTTGTGGAGCTATTTTGGACTTCCGGGGTTCTAGGCTGTAAAATGCTCTAGAATCTGATAGATTCCCAGTTACGGGCTATTTTCATTCCTGTATTTTTCTGACGGAGCAGCAAGAAAAACAATGATTTTTTTAAACAACTGAACAGTGACTGGGTTTTCTATTTTTATCTCGGTTTTGATACACAAAACCTAGATTTAGAATATGTCCACTAAATCCCTCTACACTGTAAAAAGCACATGATAAAGATGATTTTAATTCCCCTTGTCTCAGGACTATCCAAGAGACTGGCTCAATCTCTTTACACATAACACATGCTAGTGATTGCTCCAATATATGCCCATTTATAGTATTTTTCTTACAACACCTTCTCGCTTGTCTATCTGTCACTGCTTGTACTCTAGACAAGGTGCGCTGTTGGAAAAAGGAGTATAACGTGTGACATGAGAATTACAGTGTCCCAATATAATTTTCAAGGATCTTTAGTGGATATCAAAGTTACAGATATCTAATACCAAGGCTATGGAAGCACATCCATAAGATGTAAATACAAAGTTAAATATCATCTGCCCAATCTTTTCAATTGCATGCTGGCAAATTACTTGCTGGTTTAGAGAGAGAAACAGTTCTTTGAATGCGACTTGCCAGCAGAAAGGGAAAGGTACCCATGTGTGCAGCCATAAGGTTTCTGATTTATCTGTGCTCTGTGCAAGTGGTTGGTTACTCCTCAGACCTGTAAAGCTGAAGACAGGATAGCCCCATGGTGAGTAACTACGGAGGAAAATTATATGTTGGGTTAGTTAGATATGTAAGGAACATCAAGGAGAAAAGAATTCATTAAAAAGGGATGATCTAGGAAAGAAGTTGCAATGCAATGATGGGAAAGTAAGACCTTACTAGATGTATTATTTTTGGAAGATGAAGAATGATCAGATTAGGATAATGGGAGAGATCAGGGAGGGAGAGATGCTTTGTACAGACCAAGCATTTAAGCGTGACTCTTCAGGTGACCTGTTGCCAGCTTTGAGCTCAAATTAGGTTGGGTATATTATCAAATTAAGTGAGTACATGCATGTAAAATGCATATTCAAGAATACTTTGCGGAGCTTGACTCATTACTATGTGGTACAGAGAATTCTCAACTCTTTCTGACCTTCCTAGCACCTTCCAGGAACTATTCAATATTTCATTTTGTTCCCGAATTAGCTTTGCTTCAGCACTACCCTCATCCCCACTGGCAGCTCTTCCCATCTGCAAGTTGCTTAGCACACATGGCAGCTTTCAGGACTTCGTTCACATGCCACGTGGAAGTAACCTGGCATGAGTTACACGTGTAACAAAGTGAGCCCATTGCCAGCTCTTGGCCTTCCCCTACCTGTTGCTGCACTGTCATTTGATGCATGAGAATGGTGGTGAAAACTGTGTCTTACCCAGTGTACTTAACTGGGTTAGTATTTGAGTGTAGGGTAGCCTTTGAGCCAGTTTAATCCAGAATTTCCTAGGTCACAATTCTGTATCTAATTCTTCTCCAGAACAGATGTCTAATCTAGTTCAGTCCATCTGTTGGGTTCCAAATGGCATGTTAAATCACATACATGAAGCACAGTCATTTAACAGGGCATGCAGTTTACAGGGTGAAAATGGGGAGAAATCTCCTTTTAGTTGATTCTCTTACTCAGATGGAACATGTACCCCGATATTTCTTTTTAAAAATAAAGTATGATTCACACTACCCTTTTTTTAGCTAAGCGTCTGGATGGCAAAGGTATGACCTAGTCACCCACTGTATTTGATTTTGCAAAGAACTGGTGCTTGGAGAGGGTCAGTTTGCATTCCTTTCTCTCTCCATTATGTTGTGTGCTTAGAGGGGTTTGTGTGGCCTATCACACTTGGCTCCCACGAGATCCCGCATCTGGCAAAGGATAGAGTGTATGACCCCACTCCCAGCCTCTTCCTTACCTCCAGCCTCCCCCCATCATCTGAGAAGGTTAAACTAAAAGCAACATGTATGATGGCAAAGGTCCAAGTTTGAAATGTGTCCATTGTATGTGTTCAGTTCAAAAACAACATATCGAGGCGAGTGCAGTCCTTACAAGTAGCACCCCTGGGCCTTCTTTTATTCCAAAGCAGAGATATTTACCCAAGGAAAAGAGGGAAGTGATGGGGTAACAGAGTACACATGTTGGGAAAATATGCAGGCAGAGACTGAAGAAAAAATAACATTCTGCCACAAGTAGCTGCCTTGTTCCTCAACTTTTTTTTTCCCTTCAGATTAGAACCAGCCATTTCTTGTGCTCTTTCAAGCACCTTCTGTGGTTTCCTGACAGCTGGCTGGAGAGGATTGAAATCTGGCTTGAAAAATAGGCCATGGGTCATATTATTTTCAAAAGGGGAGAAGCAAAAATTCCCATAATGGTCAAAATTCACAGACTTGAGTTTTGTTGGGTTATTTTTTTTGTAGAACATCAGTGTTGGATATTTTAATAAATATCCAAGTGTTGGATATTTTAATAAATAACTTTAGTTAAAAATTCTTAATAGAGAGCAACTACAGAATCAGCTCTTCATTTCTCTTCGCTCTGATTTATAATGGCAAGCAGTATTTTGTGTGGAGTTGCAGCATGTCCTTTTTCTCTGGAGTGTGAGAGGGAAATGTTCAGCTTCATAAAAGAGTATGCTGGGGTTTTCTGAAAGTATTTTTTGTTTGTTTGTTTAAGGATATGGTAACACTTCCCTTGCAAAGGCTGTTTCATTAACAGAAAAATAAGTCTGAGTAACAGCCTGCAGACTGGTGTTCTTTTTCCCAGATCTCCTGAGCCTGAATTGAAAATACCAATACATTCTCAGCTTTACGTTCAAGCAGATGGTTTCTGTCAGGAGTTACAAACCTTTCTGCTGTTTTGTTCTTTTGTGAATAACTTCTCTTTTTAAAATATTATAAAAGGAGAATACTTAGTTCACAGAAGCGCTAACTTACTCGACCTGCATTTTAGGACTCAAAGCTTCTTCTTAGGAATACAGTTCACTACTCCTGCAGCCAAAGGGCACAGCCCAAAAAGGTAGTCCTGTCAACGGGCTTTAAGGAAAGAAAGAGGCAGCAGAGCAAGAAGTACAAGAGAAAAATGTCGGCAGGAGGCAACAAGTAGAGAAAGTCAACTATCAGGCCCTGCTATATGGGAGAGCCAAGAATTCCATCAAAAGTTGTATTATAGTGGAGTATGAGGAAGGTGGAAGTGTTGATCGACTCTTGACTTTTGAACAGATGGACAAATAAAACAACCCCAGGCAGTGGCAGAGCACGACTGAATCATTTACAGCATCACAGTATGTGCAGGGACTGAAAGAGCAGAGAGCTGGAACCACATCACCTGACCAGGGCATACCCTGCACCAGCAACTCTGCATCCTCCAGATATGTCTCGCAGAGCATCTTTCTTCTCTTAGCTTTAATAATGTGTTACAGTCCCTTCCACAGAAGAACTAAAATGGGCTCAAAGGAGAGTATTGTCAGCACTGTCCAGTCCATCCATAACACCTCTAGAGACTTGTCTAAGGGCAATTTTAACAAGGGTCTTTTTTGTGTTATGAACAGACATTCTCTAAGAACTGGAATAGAAGCCCATGCCATACAGCCCATTCACTGAATAAATGGGTTTTTGATAGGTAACTGAGATAAAAATAGTCATCAATTCTTAATCCCAGCCAACTCCTTTAGAATGTGAGTGCAAAGCGTAGTCTAATGAGTAGAAGGTGTTGGTGGAAACTAGGAGCTCCATTCTAATATTTGCTCAGCTCTGGACTTATTGAGGGACAATGGATAACACTGGTGAACAGTTTCAGCTAGTAGTTAGTAATATAGAACTGCTTTGTGAAATGTATGGAATAATTAGCATCTGCAGAATGTTTTGAAGATGCTGATTTCCATATTTCTTGTAGTTATGACAGTGCTGCATGTAGTGCATGGTAAAAGAGATCTGTTAAATTAACTAAACAGATGAATGTGTCTTGTCAGATCCCCTCATGTCCATGCTACAAATGATAAAATCCCACCGATAAGAGATTAAACTGAGTCAAATTTTTTCATCACATCACTGGGTTTACACTGATTTAAATGAAGCTATGCCCATCTGTAATGATTTTGCTTAGTAGGTCCAATGTCTTTATAAACAAAATTTATAAATTCAAAATTTATCAAAGTGAGAGGGTATGGTATCATAATCTATATCTATTTTCATTAGGGATTTCTGCACCAGAGGCACAAAAATAATTGTGAAAGTATATTTTATAGTCTTCAGTTGTAGACTGAGCCCTTTCAGAGGTTTTAATGGTCCCACAGTTACCCCAGAAAGTTGACTTGGCTTCTGGAAGTAGTACTGAGTGCCAAACCAGATTACTCCTACTGTGTAACCAGTTTTCACCTGTTTTTGTGTACAAAGACATTAATGAAAGAATACTTCTTGGAGTAGTTTAATGGTTAGAGGAAGGTAGTGCTATTCATGGTTTTGCTAGGCAGTAGCCTAGGTACACTCAGGGATTGTTTGCAAACCACAATAAACCACTTTAACTATCTGTAAAGAGCCGTCTCTGTCAGAAAAATGGGTGTAAGTATATTACCACTTTTCAGGCTTTGTTACTCATAAGCTGTAATGCTTAATGCTCCAAATCACTAGCTATTCTTATTGTAGCACCATTTTTTTAAAAAAGTCTCTTTTTTTCTGTTTCTGGTATGATTGACTATCATAGCAATAGCCCTGTTTTTCATATGACATACTGTACTCACTATTGTTTGAAATTGCCATTAGAACATTTGACAATAATGTTTTCTTTCCAAACTGACTTGTATTTTTTCCAGCACTGATTTTTTTTTTTCTGTTCCTTTCCTGTTTATCTAAAATAGCTGAAGGAAAAGGACACACTGTGTCAAGGCTGATAGGACAAGAATTAGACCTACTGTATGTGCTGGTTGCATTCAGGCCTGTGAGCACTTCCTCTCTCCTCCGCCATACCCAAACCCAGCTCTGCTCCATTCTTTGGAGCAGGCACGATATTAAGATTTACAAGGCCTCTAGTCTTTGATGTACTGGGAGACCACGGCTCTTTCTCATTTCTTTACAAAGCCTGAGCCTGAGGAAAACAGGTACAGGGGGTGTACGTACAGGACGGAAAACTATATTTCAGGGAGTGTGTTTGCCCTGAGAGTGATAGTAAAGGAATACAAGATTTGCTGTGATTTGGTGCTTGGGATTGGTTACCATCTAAAACTTGGTCTGGGCTTAGTGCAGAGCCAAATTCTGAAGTTAATCCTACTGCATACATGTTTACTCCTGCATGGATATAGACATAATGGGAGAATTTACCCTTATGGAGTTGCAAAAGATTTGTTAACACGTGGAATTCCCACTGGTTTAATTTAAATAAGTTTAATAGGTTTACTGGAACTTGTGCCACACCCATGTGCCTCCTCTGTTTAAGCTGCATTTCACTAGGTGCTTACACAAGGGTTTGCAATAGTTTAGGTAAATTGGATATAAACTGTGCATTTACTTAAAGCAGTGTAATTTCCCTATGTAAACAAGAGTGAAGTCAAAACCCATGGACAACCCCCTTCCTCCGGACACAGCTGGAAGGCGTTTCTGATCTCAGTTACTTACCCCAGTCCTCTGCTGGCCACTGCTCAGCCATGGGCAGGGTTTGTGTGTACACTCCCCAGAACGTTTTGGGGTGTAGGGTAAAGGTGCATTAACTCAAACCACTCATTTAAATTGATGTGACAAATCCTGTCTGGAAGCACTCACACCGGGGCGGCTCTGCCAACTGCTGGGGAGACAGCAGCCCTGAGCCGGGTGGCAGATAGAGGCAGCTGGAGGGCAGCAGTCTCTCAGACTAGGACAGCTGCACTCAGAGTGAGCATCTCCCCATCAGCTAATTTCCACACAATCTAGGGTCCCTTCAACCAGCTTATTCACACTTTACCCTTTACTAAAGACTTCACAGTTGATTTAACTTACGAGTCAGGGAGCATCGACTTCTATCCACTACTGTGCCACTTCTATCCACTACATTCCAGCTGTCAGACATCAGGAGATTTGTCTACTGTGAATTGTTTCCATTTCCCAGTTAGTGCAGACTATTCAAGAGAGCAAGTTTCAGTTCAGAATCCAAAGGGGCTCCACTTGGCATTTCTCTTCAGGGTTTCTTTACTGTCTGTAATTCTAATTGTAGGATATCTGCACAGCTGCTTTTCAGTTTCACTCCTTGCTTGGTTTGCCGTTGTTGACTGAAAGCAGCCTGTTTTCTTTCCAATGCCTTCAGTGGAAGTGCTGCAGGGTCCAGTTACCTCTGTGATAATCAGGGAGGATCTTTTGTAAATATCTGAAAAAGTGCTTTAGCATTAAGAAGTGAGCATGTAGGACCTCATGTGCTACATTCAGTGGTGACTGAAAAGGATCAAATAGTTTCATGGTTCAGCTCCATAGCAATTTAAACTGCTCAGTCTGCTGTGCTCCTACTCATTCAGCTCCCAGCTCCCTCTCCTTCTCTTGCTCTGGCACTGGCATTTTCCTGACCTGAATAGTTGCATGAACTGGCTTAAACTGGCTGAAAAACAATCCAGGGGGATTTTTTTAGGCCACTCAGCTGAGACTGGTTGAAGGTGCCATGGAATGGCATCTCTAGATAATCGTTCATCAGTTCCTCTAAGCTTTCCCATTACATAAGACAGCTCTGGCTGATGCTATTTCCAGGACAGTTTCTGAATTTGGTGGCCTGTGTTTCACAGCTGACTTACAAATGCAATTCTCCATGCAGCCAGGACCTTCCATAAAAATGTACTAACATGTATTCTTCAAACCACTGAAAAGAGTGTCCTAAGTTAATTGCTGTATAGGCTCTTTAACATCACGGAGAGTTCAATTTCAGTAGGATAGTGTAAGTCTCCAGACTTAGATTGCGCCTACTTTGTCTCTAAGAGTCGCTAACAGTAAACTAACAGTTCGAAGGCATTTGCCTTTCAGAAGAAGTCTCTAGCAAGAGCAGGGTTTAGAATTCTCTTTGCTGTAGTCTGTTTCTTTTCCCTCCCAGCAGAGAGCAGTTATCACCTTGATTCCCTCCATAAGGGATCCTTACTCCATGTTGGCATACAGGACTGCAGAGCAGCATACACATCTAGGGTGGGACCTAGAACTATACTCCTTCTTCTCATCTTTGGTCTTTCTGCCAAAACAGTCGGTGGTCCAAAGTGAGGTTAACTACGGAACCTGAAACCTTTGTCACTGATGTCAGCAGGGAAGTCCCAGAGTGAATGGTCAGAGGCAATACATCATTCCTGTCCTTAGTCTTCCTCTGCCTGAGTCACCATGCAGCATCAGACAGTGGGGAAGCTTGTGCTGCTGCTTGTCCCTCACGTGTTTTGTAGTTGGATCCCAGCATTCTTACAGCTTTTTATTTTTGAGCAACACTAATTTGCAGGCAGAACAGAATAAAAAAAACTTTGATCATGCAATCCTGGTTTGTTTTCACTATGTTTTCTGCATCTATTGAGTAATCCCTGGCAAAGGAGGATGAAAAGGGGTTAATGGATGGCTGTGTTTGCAGGCACAGAAGCACGCACCACTACACCTGCAATACCAGAAAACATCTACAACAAAGTTGCAGACAAATGAAAGCCCAGGCAATGACCTTCAAAGGAAGTACATGGATTAAGACTAGTTCAGAGATAGGCACGGAATTGCCCCTGTTATCTGGGGAGCAGGAAGCATCTGGGTATATCCTAAGTGATCTGTTGAAGACTTTAAGCTCATTTTTGAATGTATTTGGTCATTTGGACATTTGGAATTGCTCTCACCTTATTATTGATGGACAGGCAGAGCTAGTCACCCCATGATTGTCGTAGTTGTCTTATACCTTCCATTATAAAATCTTGTTTTCCTCTAATTATAATTTAACATAGCATTTGAGCCAAAAAGGCTAATATAAGGGACTTGTTTCTGAATGGTTTTGATAGAAAGTTTCTTCAAAAAGTTTGTACTGAATTATGAAGAAAGAGGTTGTTTTACAAGTGATTGAAAGCAATTCTTCTTTTCTAGGAAGCTCTATGGCCTCCATTTTTGGGCATGGATTGCACTTTATTGATGGGTGAATGGGGTGTTAGGAAAAAAAAGGGAAGGGAGTTTTATTTTCACATAAAAATTTACCACAGACAGTCGTATTCTAGGCATGCTCCAGTACAAGGTTGAGTCCATTTTCTTTTGAAATTCCTTTAAGAACTGTTGAGTCACTGTAAGGCAGTAGTAGGACACAAGAAATTAATATGTGTCCCCAGTTTCACAGTAGGTGTCTGGGCACATTGAAGGAACCTGAATGGAAAGCAGCAAGCAGTAGAATCATGGCAGTGATGAGCTGGGAACCTGTTGAAGCAGAAGACTGCAGAAGTAATAGCCACTATGAAGTTTTAAACTGGCGTGGCATAAGAGGAGATCTGTGTAGGAAGATGCAGCTTAAAGGAACTCTCCAGACCTTAAATATATGCTGAGGTTTTTTAACCTTGCTGTATTTCACTGTTGCATAGCAATTGGCTGACAAGATACTTGCTTCATTTCCCTCTTACCTTCAGAAAGAACAGTGTGCTTCCTATTTGTGCATGCAGTTAAAACTATATACCTTAGATCTAAAGCTACCCAAACCCTAAAAATACCAGCATTTTTCTCTGATGGAATGCAATTTGACATTTTAAATTATTAAGTCCTTGACAACACTAAACCAAAACCTGATTTTTTGGCTGTAGGATTTGATGTCAAATACAACTGAAACTTAGTAAATTCTGGGGGGAAATGCCATGTATGGCAACAAGTCCCAACACTGATGGCTATTCTGTGAAAAGATTAAAGGCATCTCATTTATCAGTCCTCTGAAGAAAGCAGTTCACTAGTTCTGTCCAAGCAAGGGGGACTTTTGCTAAACTACAAGGCAAGAATTCTATCTAAATAACAATTTAAATTTTAACAATCTCTTGGGTAAAATTTTATCTATTTCTTCATTACAAATGAGTTCATGGTAAGGACATATTTTTACTTTTTCTCCCTAAGTTTCTTTAAACCTTTGGAGTGCTTGTGAATGTAATTTGAGTTTGTAATTCCTAGCAATCACAGAACTTGCTTCAAGACTCTGGCTGTTCTGAAAATGCTCTGTTTTGATATTGGCAGCATTTAAGTCTTTCTCATTTCCTCCCTAAAACTGGAAACTATCTCTTGATTTGTGAGGGATAAGGAGTGCCTTAAATGATGAAATTGTCTTAAGAGACTAAAACATTTATCGTGAGATGGAGTTCTATTACCATGTAAAATTGCCTTTGGTTTGATTGCATCTCGAAGTTTACCAGAACATACTCAAATAATTTCTAGTTCTAAGAAGTGTGTAGACCTCAGTTTTGCATATGGCCATCTCTCCAAACCACAAGTCACTAAAGAATGTCAGTGTGATGTTTGGCGAGTTAAAGGAGGGCAGCACTACTAAAGCAGACTTGTGGTTTTATCCCTTCAGTTAAGACTGAAATGTTAGAGAGATTATTTTCTTTCACATGTATTATAATTTATTTTTTTTCCACAGTCTGAAGTAGCAGCACCTGTGTAACCTTATTTAACTGCCTTCACACATTTTTCTTTCCCTCAGCCAATATTCTGCCAAAGTGACAAACTTTCCTCACTTTGAACTGCAGAACACCATGAAAATCAGCATTTCTCAGCCTTGTCCAATACTGTAAGTCTTCTATGCACTGTTCATTGGGAGCTGTCATTTTATTAATGCTGTAAGAACATGACTGCCATAAAACAAGAGTATATCTTAGAAAGAAGCTGTTACAACTTGCTAAAATTTAAAAAACAGAAAAAAGAAAAGGTTGATGCTTATACGGATCTACTGTTTGCTTAGGCCTGAGTCTTTCCCAAGACTGGATCATTCCAGATAAGTTGCTGCTGCTCTTTGGTTAAGAATTTTTTCTCCAGCAGAGGCTGTGAGGATCATACATCCATAGACTAGAATTCAGTGTTAACAAGAGGAGCTTGCAATTATGTTTCCTTACCTTTACGTTGATCAAAAAAAAAAAACGCTTCAAGACCTTCCTCATCATCTGGGGAGCTGAAGGATGTTCATTCAGTTTTTGGTTTCTCGGCTCATTCTGATAATGAGAATGCCATTTAGGCTGGGGTATTTGAAACCTGCATGTGAGTTCACCAAGGACAAGAGAGGCCTGAGACTTGTCACATATTTAATTTCTGCTCTCTGGGACACTGCAGAAAAATTATTATAATCACCATTTGCACCCGAACCAAGGAATCTTGTCTCCATTCCAGTTCATTTTCCACTCCCAAGAATCTATCCTTTTCCATCACAACAGTGATGGTAGCTCACAGTAAATGATCTGCCATGGGGGTAAGTGGCATTCAGTTCCTCAGTTGCTTCTTTCTGCCATCTGGTGCTATTGCTTTGCTATCTGTTACTTCTTATCAGGCCTAACAGAGCTCACTGTCCCTGGAATGGCCTAGAATTGATTTCAAAGAAATGCAGGTCTGTGAAAAGATAGGTACAAATCCCGAAGAGGGGGCAATTAGTAGCTTCTTTTAGTAGTCTTCTTTTGACTCCAAAGTACCTGCCTTCCAGTGACCAAAAAGTCTTATTTTTATGGTGAACAGCCTTTTCATTAAAGGTCTTACTAACACAGGGAATGGAATTTGTTAAAATACTAATTTTATTTCCATATCATCACTTTAAACATGAGCCAACTCTATGTTTTCCTGAGAACCAATGAGGCTTGAGATTTTTTTTAATTAAAAGCCAGCAAAGGTGGGGGTTTTATTTCCTTTCCTGTCGAATGCATTTGAAGCACCTCTGTCTCCAGCTGGCTGTGGGAGCAGAGCCAGCCCATAATGGTTTCAAGCCCAGTGTGTGCATAGGGGAAAGGGTTTTCACCTGATTGATGACTATGAAAGAGCTTGCAGCGCAGACTGCTGAAGCTGGTAGCACTGGAATTGTTTAGAAGATAAGAGAGAGGAGGTAGATGTGTTTTTGAAAAGCTGGCAATTCTTCCCAGTCAAGTGCAGTAAATGGCGCATGAAGGGTCTTTTTTCATCGGCTTGTGGGCACTCTGCTCCATGAAACCCATTGAAATGGTTGCCAGAGGTTGAAGCTGAGATTGGTTGAACTTTCTTGCTGTCCTGTTCACTGGCCTTACAGCCATTCCTTCAACGACACTGTCAAAAGTTTTGCTACTGGGCCTATCTATCCTTTAGGACTTTGTAAGAGTAGGCCTGAAAATTATTGTTCACCATGTATTACTTAAAAATGCAAAGAAGCGTGACATTGAAATACCTTCCACAATTGTGGTATCCTTTCCACATAAGATTTACTGCTTTCCAGGCCTCATATTGCTCCAGTTTTAGCATGGATTTCTTAGGAAATTCATAGTATCTTATCTCTACCTGATCTATTGCACAATGGCCACATTGTCATTTCCTTAGGTATGATAATGTTATTGGCTGGAGTGACTTAATCTTTGCTTTAGGCCCTTGTGATGTTGCAGTCATCTTTACAGCACCTCTCTCGTGGGAATGCTTCCAGCAGCATGCTGTAGAGGAGAAGAGGAAACATCTTTGTAAAGGAGTCTGCTCTCAATCATCACATGGGTAGAAGTGAAGTGTATTATGTTCAAGGTTCACAGCTTAGAGGAGCAGGAAAGAGGATAGATTGTAAAGCAGAATGTGAAATGGCCCCAGGATTGCACTTTGGAGGAGTTGACTGCTTTTTAAGTGGGGAGGACCAGACATCCTCAGGAGCACTTAAAAGTACAAATAAGGTAGAGGAAATACAGAGACTAGAAAGAGGGGAAGGAGACTGAGGAAGGAGCGAAGGGCAGGGTGGCACACATCCTGCTCGTTGGGGTGTGTGTCTATAAAAATGGGGCTGGATATTTGCAAATGTGCTTGTCTGCGGGTTTTCAGGTTCCTGCTTCTCACCAGCTCAGAAGCTGCATGCATGGCCTGTTTCATGATAGATTAGTGTTTCCATGTGGAACCATAAAACCCAGACATGCTTGAAGATGGGCAGGTGGCAGGAGAAATTATCTGAGCTTTATGAAAAGCCAAAAATTCAGGAAGACAGACGTTTGGTTTCAGTTCTGGGCAGATGCTCAGGTCAAGTCTTATTTTGTCCAAACCACTTCCCCTACCCTTAGGCATGGTATTTTCAGAGTGAAAGGACAGGCAAAGCCCAGGGAGATTCCAGAGCACGGCTTGTTTGCAGCTGGCTGGACACGGAATTCATCAGCAACAAAGCAAGACTCATTCTTCTCCTGCAGATATGGGGAGAACTTGGATTTGTGCACAGACACAGAAGCATGCACACACATGTATGCGCACACACCAGACCAAACCAGTTCTTCCCTGTCTGCTGGGGAGGCTTCAGTTACAGTATCTGAAGCCAGAGATTTCATTTAAGCCATTTGGACCCATTCAGACTCTGAGTGCTGTAGCCTTGCCTGCCTCCTTCCTCTCTCAGCTCCCAGCCAGAAAAATCCTCCCCCTCACTGCCCTCCCTTTCCAGCACACACAACACAGAAAGCAAAAACCGACCCAAGCTTGCCTTTGCAGCTGGGATTTATCAGCCAGAACACACACATGTAGGTCATCCATGGGAACTCAACAAAGTGTTGGATCAACAAGAGCACTGGGGGGGTTGCAGGGCAGCGGGAGGAGCAGGGACAGAATCTTTTTTTATCATCATTATTATTATTATTGTCTGCTTTTTTAGAAAGGAAAAGGAAGAAAGATTACAGCAGCTTTTCTATTAAATGAAAAGATTAGCATGCCGTGGATGCTTTGCAGGGGCGTGATGAGATTTGCAGCAGATGAGTTGGTTGCTAGGCAATGCTAATGAAAAGCAGGCTTTCAAAACTTCTGTGCTGTGTGGGCCCAAAAGTTATCTAGCCTCCCTCCTGCAGCCTCCACTCTCCCCAGCTATCCCCCCTCCAGCCCCATGCAACTTCCCAAATATTTATAAAATCCTCACCAGGAACAAGAAAGATAGATGCTGGAGTGGGCTTTTGACAGCTTGCTCTTTCTGACCTACCCAGGAGATACACACACACACACACATACAAGTTTGCTGATTTTCTTTTCCTCCTTAGAAAGGTAAAAAACAAAACAAAACAACACCCCACCCCCAAACCAAACCAAAGCAAGCAAACAAAAAAAAGGAGAGTAAAAGAAAAGTTAGCAGTGGCTTCCAAACCAGCTCAGTCTCCAATTTCAGAGTTCAGTCAGAGTTTAGGGCTGGCATGTGTGTGCATGTGCATGTTGGGGGTAGGTACGTGTTTGTTTTCGATTTCTCTCCATGCGTTTTCAAGCTGGGCTCTAGCTCTTCCCCTCCTCCCATCCTGCTGCAAGCCTCCTTTCCCTTTCAAGGCCTTCTGACACAATGAGCTTATTTTCCCATGCTCCCTGTGAAAGCCGGGGTATGTGCGTGAAAGCTGCAGCCTCAGAGGACTCTTTTAAATACAGAAATTGAACATTGCTGAAGTTACAGACACGGTTTCTGCTATTTTTACAAATGACCCTTGTCTTGCTCCCCTTCTCAGAAGTATCAGCATTCTTAGATATCTTACCATCTGTCTCTCTCAACTGTTTTTTTAAGTGAATTTAATGTTGGTATGACAGCATTGAAGACTGGTGTTTACTGCTTGCTCCACATTCTCCTTATTGCTGTGGCTTGTGTGCCTCAATCCTAAGGCAAAGTCCTTTCATGTAAGCAAAAAAGGATACTTCCATGGTCGGTTCTAGGCTAAAACTGTCATAGAGGCATCATTTAACTAGACCTAATTCTAATTAATCCAATGGAGTAATATAGCCCTGTCATGAAAAAGCAACATTTCAAAGTTACTGAGCTATCTTGGGCCTGTAGATTGGGCAGGGAACCTGCAGAGGCAGAGCCTCACTGCACTGCCCACTTTGAGGTTTCACCCCTGCTGCAGTATATCACATTATATGTAAAGTCTCCCTTCAATGCCAGTGTTTATTTTTCGTGAATGGTTCTGGGGAGGTAAGAGGTTAACGTGAATTGGGAACAGAATTTAAAATTACTGTGAAGAGTGAACACAAGTCTCATATGGTGGTCCCATATAGTCCAAGTTTGACTGTTAATGATCTTAGTTGAGGTCTGCAGAAGTCGGTGGCACTTGGCCTAGTGAAAACAAGAGCCTGTGCTTGAGGGGATGTGGGATTTTTTTATTTTGTTTTAAAACATGCTGGAGCAGCTTTGTTTTGCTTGGACTCTTTCTCACTGATGCCAGTATGAACTGTTAATCAATTAGAAATTCCTTGGACAGACAGATTTTGTGGGGCTGCTGCAGTAACCTCTTTATACCATATTCCAGATGGCAGAGGCCTGTATGTTCTTTCTTTTTCATTTTCTTATTTTTTTCTACCATCAACCCTGTTTTAGTCAGTACAGTATGGACAGATGATATATTAAGCCAATGTCCTAATCATATGTGGTCATTGAAAATCTCAAGGCATTCCCTCCGGAAGTTAATCTTTCAGTTATCAGTTAGGGGAATTCAATTCTGCTTCCATAAATTCTCCTGCTGTTTCAATTAAATAGGGATGGCAAATTTCTAAGTGCTTGAGAATACAGCCAGCTGCTGTGTGCAGACTGTGGGATGACTATTCAGGTAACACTCCATTATTTGAAGTAAAAAATTTGGCCTTGCAGGACAGGTTACAGGACATGTTAGTGGTAAGTGTGGTAAGGGCGAATCAACCATATGCTCTCCTTCCTCTCCTTTGTCAGGCCAAGCAAAATGCCTAGATGGTACATTTTTGAAACCTGGCTCCAGGCATTCCAAGTCTGTACAGACGTGCCTGCAAGGTATTGTTGGCCATTAGAAAGGGAAACTTATTTGTCGTGTTTTTCCTAAGCTGTTGCGTAGTGCTGTCCATGTGGCTAATTGCTGCCCCAGCTCCATTTCAGTTGTGAATATAGGCATTCCTCTGTGTAGCTTGGTCCTCTCTGCTTTGATACTTTCTAGAATAAAAAGTGATGTACAGATTGAAAATAGGGGCATCTCTGAGAAAAAAAATTATCTGATGTTCTACACTCTGAAATCAAATGCCTGCACATGCCTTTCCCACAGGGTTTTGCTCCCACCAGAGTGGTGTCCCAAAGCCTTGCAGGCACACACTATCTGGAATCACTCCTTATACTGCATGTCTTAGCAAGTGACCAAAGTGCTACAAAAAACCTTTGTTTTGTGACATTAACAGAATTACAAAATGAATGTAAAAGATGGCCACCTTTCATTCACATGTGTAAAAGCATTTTTTGCTTTTACACTAGCAACTACTGAATTTTGACCAGTCAGATCTTACCGACCTGCTGGTCATTAGGGTACACATTTGATGTTCACATTAGGGAACACACTGTGCATGCTATAGCTTGTATTCACATATGCAAGAATTCATAAAGAAAGTGCAAACTTCTTCAAGAAAAAGGAGCCAGACCATGTGATTTATCTGCATTACTTGTGGGAGATCAAGTTGGTATAAATCAGGTGAAACATTTTATCCTGTAGGCTTTGATTTGTTTAAAGAGTAGCTGAGACATTTCAAATGTGTGGCTGAAAGCACTCCAAATAGCAAGAAGACTTGCCTGGGTGCCCACTGGAGTCAGTGGACATTCTAGGGAGTAAGATAGGATGCATAACAGATTTGGAGGTAAGTACTGGCAGACCTACACAAGCAGAGCAGTATTTGCTGATTGAGAGATAGCAAAACATGTAATTTTTCCCTGAAGAAATGCTATGTCACTGAAATTTGCTTTGGATTTCTGGCTCCACGACTGCCACTACCATCCCTACTGATTGTTTGGAGAAGGTCCTCTGCAGATTCACATACACTCAATTGATCATGAATGAAGCTAAGAGCAGTTATTAATCTTACTGCCTGGTTGCACTCTAAAACGCCTTCTAATCCTGCCTCTGTTCTCTTAGACAAAGAATGCAGTGAGATGAAGGCAGGATCAATGCCAGCGTGGAGCTGCCCTTTTTAGTAGTTGTCGTGGCAGGGTTTTATACATCAGCAACAGTGAGTAGTTCCCAGTGTACTGGGGGAGAAGGGAGTGAAGATGAATTAAAAGGGTCAGATGTTGTGCTCCTGAAGGGATGGCAGAGTCCCATCCTGACTCTTGGTCTCTGGTGAATTTTTCAGTTCCTTGTATTTAATGACTGACCTAACGAGACATTACAGCCCTACTGCCCTTTGGAGATCCATGAAGAGCTCAACACAAGCTAAGAAAGGGTGCATTGTGTCTTTGATCCAATGGGCAGTATTTCACAGGCTGGCAGATTTAATAAAATCTCAGAGGAACCTCAGCTCATTTTTTAAGAGGCTTAACGTTGAGTTAAAAGTTCCCTTTACTCCTGCATTGTTGGAGACCATTCCCTTCTTGTGTGCTGCCAGAGGACCTGCAGGGAACCGAGGCTTCATGAGACCAGATTGGATGTAGGCAGCTGGTTGAGACTGGTTAGAAATCTGCAGGAGGAATAGCGGGATGCAAGAAGCTTTCTAAGCCTTTTTGTTTCTCAGTCTTTGAAGTCATCCATTGCTTCACATGCAGCATGACAACTTTGCTGCACACCTGAAAGGAAAGCCAAGCTACTGATCAGTAATTTCGGGCTGCATGACATGAAAAACTGTGTAATACCAGTACTTTAGTAATATTATTTGCCCCGCCATCAACACCAAGTTGTCCAACTGACTTGACAGCTAGAAATATGAACAAGTTCACTATCACAAAGTCCTCCCCTGATACAATGTTTATGGACATAGCCAGAAAGCAAGTATGAAGATGGAGGATATCTTACAGACTGATAAATGGGTCCTTGGAGCTTCACATAGTGCCATAATTTCTTGTTCAAAGCTGCTAATCTAATGAAAAAATGCAAACAGTGGGGAAGAAGAGCAGGGAGCCAGGCAGGCTGGAACAGATTCCTTGAGCAGCAAGCTTTCTTTGGTGTTCAGTGCTGAGAACTTGAGGACTTTTGCACCAGGAAGCAAATGGCACTGTGCCGTTTTGGAGTGCAGGTCTAGAGCAGATCAAAATCTGAAAACTGATGAGAACTGCAGAGTTTGTTTTTGAACATCTAAACACTTTAACCACTACTCTGCTCACTTCTGTTACTGTTATGGAGGTGCTGGTTGTGGACTGCATTGGTAATTTCACAGCAAAATTTCCAGTAAGCCATGTGTTGATCCTTCAGTCTAAATTTATATAGAACAACTATTGCTAGGAAAATTTTAGTGATTAGTTTAAGGGGCAAAAAGATTTTGCTTAGATTTTCAAAAATGCAGGGTAAATACTTCCAAAGTACCAAGCACTCAAATACTACCCTTTTTTGAGAAATGAAGTATAGGTTGCATGGTATTTCAGTCACCACTAACTCTAAAGTAGAAACCTTTGCAAACTCAGAAATTCACTGCTAGGTTACTGCCCACTCCCATGGATATGGCAGGCTGCTGGAGTTTTGCATTTGAAGCAAAAATGGAATCTCCTAAGGACCTAGTTAAACCTAAGGACCAGGAGTTAAATTTTTTATTGTCATTGATGGAAGTTTGGCCTTCTTGGTGAGTAAAGATTCACATTCTGTAAGAAGCTTTAACATGAGCAATTAGTCAAAATTGGCACCTGAAATTATTAGAGATGGGAAAGAGAATGCTCCAAACCCTGCTTTATAAGAACTTTTGCCAATGTATACATCTCCTGTAGTATAGCAGCTGAGGCCCCCCAGTTATTGATCCTTGTAAGATCCAGTAGAACCATGCTCCCTTCCTGTTGGCAGATGCCGATCCTGCAGAGATGAACAAAATACAGTCTCCACAGATATTTTTAAGATAACTCCTTTCTTGAGAGAAGACAGCAAAGGGGAACAAATGCTTTCAGGAAGAAGAAATTGCTGTTTGGAACTGATATGTCTAGGAGCACTGTTGAATATCAAGAGAAAACAAAGTTAAATGAACTATCACAAAGGAAGAGGCAGTCATGTAAAAGGCAAAGATGATTTGTGAGATTTCGCAATAGCCTCCCAAGGGGAGAAAGGCCTTTTGCTTGAGACATTTAAAATTAGATTGGACAGAGCAATGGAAATTCAGTGTACAAGCACCCCATGGGACAGAGTGGATAAGCCACTGGGTCTCCCTTTGCATGTTCCCTTACTCTTTTGTAACTCTTCCTGAATACCTCCATTCCAAATAATAATTTGTTTTCCCCAGATGCCCATCCTGGTTCTCTGTTCCTCCCCTTTTCCACTTTAAGAAAGGAGCTGTGTTTGATTCATGGTGTCAGCTATCTTCCAAGCTCTGATCCAATCCCAGGGGTGGGAGCTCATGGGACTGATGAGGGTAGGAGTGATCAACTGCAGACTTTCCTGTTGCTGAGCTTGCTGCAGGCCTGACCGTTTTTAAGACCTCAACAGATGTTTCTGCTTAGAAACTATTGGCATCTTTATGGACTGTTTTTTCCATTCTTCCCTCCCGGCCCATGTCCAAGCAGCAATGAATTATGTAAGACTACATTCTAGCCTCTTCTTTATTATTATTTCTGTAGATGCATCTTTACAAAGTACATTTACGATTCTCTCTTTACCTACTTTTAGATGCGTCAGCTTTCTCTTTGACCAAAACACCCAGCTACCCTTAAAAACACTTATGTGTCTTTTCATCACCTTTCAGACACAGATGCCAAAAATACAAACACTACAATCCCAACTCATGGCTTCAGATTCCCCTGTGCTCTCGCTGTTCATACTGTGGTTTCAAGCAATATGCCTTTTAGTTAAAAGTTAACCCCTTGCTATGGAGCTGCCTGTATTTGTCTCTTACTGCTGGTACTTAGCAAACAGTAATTAAAAATAAATAATGGAAAGAAATTTAGAAACTGCTGCTGGAGCTCAAAATGGCTCCAACAAGCATCATCCCTACCTGGTTTAGTGGTTTAGCCATCAGTTATTAGAAATGAACATGTTTCAGATGGTCTTGAGTAGAATAAAAGCACTGAGCTGGTTTATTTGCACTGTTGATAAGCACTTGTAATCCTGCAAAATACACGGTGTAGTGTGTGCAGGGCACCCAATGCAGTCTGGGCAGTCTTAACCCTTTACCATTGTACAGCAAAACTTCAAAGCTCAAAACTGGCTAGATTAGGTCTCTTAAAAAGATGACGTAAGTAATATGCGCAAGACCACATGCAGATTACTTTAACTCAGAAGACAGAGAAACTTTCTGCGTTGGAAAATTTGGCAGACTACTGCTTAATTTCAGATGTACTATAGTAGCAAAAATAAACTGTTTCCTTCTTTGGGAACACACTACTAGAAGGAGACAGAGTAGTTTAGCCAGTGTGCCACAGCCAAATGTGGGATTTTCATGCAGGCCTATGTTTAGTTATTACAGCAAAGGGTTGCTGTAAATCCTCCTGGTGCACTTAGCAACTGAATTCCCACTGGAAGAAAAGCACATCTTTTCCAGTGTAATACTCTCATTGTTCACCACCTCAAACTTTTTCTGTGATTGTGCTGCTCTGACAAGGTGCAATGTCATTGCAAGTGGTCTTCCTGGCATTTTACCCTTTCAGCAATCTACTGCTGCTGATATAAAGTTATTGAGGAGATGACTTCCTTTTATTTGCAGTGTATGTATACTTCTCTAGTAACAGCCAAGCAATTACCTGTTGTCCTACCCAGGTGCCTCTGCACTGGTTTTGCAGGACTGTGAGGGCTAAAAAAAACCTCAGTCCTTTCTTAGTACCTTGTCTGAAACTGCCCAGCAGGAGAGACAGTGGTTCTGGTGGATGTGGTGTGGCTTTGGATCATGCAGACAAGCAGGAGAGGTTATCCGGCCACTGGAGTCCCACTCTAAAGACAGCAGAGTGCAGTATTGTCAGTGCAGGCACTGGATGTGCCTCAGCTGGCCTGTATGGCCTGGGCTCACAAGAGCCCTCACTGAAGTACCCTGCATTTTTCCTCCTGGAAGTAGAGTGCTGAATCTCACATGGTGAGAACTGAAATATATACAGCAGGACTATATGAGTTAAATTGCCCCATCTTTTTCTGACTTTCAGTAGAAAACCATACAATAAGGATTGTGAGGTCAACCAGTTCAGCATCTTTTTTCAGCACCTTTTCTCATTTGTGTGAGAACTGCATACAGCAGGCATTATGGTAAACAGGGATTTTTTAAAGGCTTTAAAATATTTATTTACTGGAAAACAAAGCATTACTAACGGGAGCAGGTATTTCCTCAGATTTGACCAGGGATTGCCATGGCAATTGTCAACATTTTGTTGACTAATGTAAAGAAGACACAAGCTCTGTGCCCTGATGTTCAGAGCTTGACATTGCACAAACATCTTTGTTGTACATCCTTACTGCTGCCTGGTTTTGCTGTTACTCTTAAGACCTGATGCTCTGCTGGAGAAAAGTCACCACAAACTGAAGAGACAAGATCTAAACTCAAGAATTCCTATACTTGCTCCTTTACACCATGCTGTTTTTCTTAGGAGAGTTTAATTCACTTCAGGATCTAGGAGAGCTATGTGCCAAGCTTTGAGCCATTATCCACTAACAAAAATCTGCGGTAATAGCAAATGGAGCATGTAAGCTGCCTTGCCAAGGAACTTGATGCTCTCTTTTCTCGGAGGTCTCTGTGCTGAAGGTCTCCCCAGATCTCTCCTTATTAAGTACGAAATCTCTTAGCTCCCCAGAGCCCATGACTGACCCCCTGGTTAATGGCTTTTTGCCAGCCCTTTTTTGTGTGTTATATTGTTAGCTGACACTGCATTTTTACAGTTCAGTTTTGTTTCTCATGGTCTTAGAAGAGGCCATTTTAATTTCAATAAATATATCTCTTTGCCCAGTACACAGTATTCTCCTGGCAACTTGGTGCTCACAGACTATAGGGAGCTGTAAACAACACTGTTTATACTTTCTGCTGATACCAGAACATTAGCATATAAATAGGGGAGAGATTTAAACAGGCTAAAACAACTCCAGCCTGGCCTATTGGGAAGGGCGGACAATCTGCTTTTCACTCTCCTTGCCAAGGATGTCAACTTTTCTGTGGGACTATTGCAAGAATGAAGGGCTTAAAGAGATGGGAAGCTTTTATCTGACAAAAGAAAGGTCGATGAGCCTTAGAAATGCAGAAATACACTGAATAACAGTCTGCCTGTTGGGATTTCCTTGTAAGCCCTGTTGGTGTTAGTGTGGGCATGTGGAGGGAGGGGAATTACTTAAAAATCACCACAGAGCTGTTTGATAAGAGCTTCCTTTAAATGGAACTTGCAGCAAAGTGTTAAAAATATGATAATTACACCTGCAATGAGCATATTGCTTTAGAAGTTGTTTCATTTACCCTAAAGAAACATATCATGTGACCTTCACATTTTTTAGCTGCAGAGTATTTTAGAAACATGGTACAGCCAAATACTAAATCAAATAACCTCCCATATCTTATCTATCTATTGAATTACTAAAATTCCAATCACCTTTGGCACCAGTGAGAGATAGGCACAAATGCTGCAGTTACCATCAAATTGCTTGAATCCTTTTTTATGCACTTGAAGTTTGATTTTACTTTTTGTCATAGAGTATGTAAAGCAGGGTTAACAGGAACATAGATACAATGGAGAAAAGAGGTTCTCAGTTAACAGTCCATTGGAAATCTGAGACCAAGACAAGGAAAAAGAACAGCCAGAAATGGTATTTCCAGGTGAGAAAGAGGTACTGTGGGATTGTAAAGAAAGCTGTCACATGAAGAGTGGGGGTGAAACTCTGAAACAGAACTTAACTGTGTTGGGATTTGTTGTGGGCTTTGCCGATGTGCCTCAGCAGCCTGTAGTCTTTGGACAGACTTCCATTTCAGGGCTGGACAGCTTTATGTAGAGCAGCCACTTGCCTCGTTTTCCTTCTCTCTGCTGGAAGGGGAGTGTTTGTGATGTTGGTTTTCCTCTTCAGAAGCAATGAAATTTTGTGTCAAAACAAGAAATTCCCGTGGTTATTTTGTGCCATCACCTTCCTTTTGCCTCTAGAAAAAAGAGTGGTTTCAAAGTTACATTCCCAAAACTGGAAGAAGCACTATGATTTGCACAGTGTTTTTTACACAGAAGTTGCTGTAGGAATGTCCTGCATAACCACCATAAATACGGCAGTGACTGTGACAACTGGGGCACATGAAAAAGAGGAGGAGATGGAAACTGGACTGGCTTTTACTCTAGGCCTCTTCTAGAGCTCTTCATGTGCTGCATCTGCATTTGCTCTTCCCAGGGACTTCACTCAAGTCCTGGAATAACTGGCAGTGGTGGTAAAACACAAGTCAAAAGGCACTTTTCAAATCAAACTGCAGTGCACACACAAGCTTGTGCCTATGCAGTCAGGAGCTAATACAAGCAGGAGATAAACCTGTCCTTTGCTTGGGTTGCAAGTTGCCAGTGATAAACCACTGCCTTTGTGGGGTAGGCATGACAATTGCACACTGCTGGGGTAGCTCCATGAGAAAAGGAGATATTTCTGTGCTGGGGGACAGTGGGTGTCCCAGAAGGGGAGAGGCATTGGGATTTAGGACTGCAGAAGATTCTTGTATTTCAGAAAAGACCTTGATCACAAATCCACCATATTCTGCCACAGGATTAGTTGCCCTTAGATTAACCTCATTAACAGTAATTTTAAAGTCTGACACATTTCTCTGTCATTATCTCCCTTGTATCATGTCGCAGGATTTCTTCCCCCTGCTTCTGTCTTTTTATCTGTCTGTTGGATTAGAGACCAGAGTTTTTCACTATGTTATCTCTCAAGTTTTTTTCCTCCAATGTAAACTGGGCGGTTTTAGCACAGGATACATTGCAGTGATCACAGTTTACTATCTCACTTTTGTCAGGCAAATGTGAGATGAAAAGGACAGCTAGTTGTTGTTCAGATAGCAACTTTAATACCACTGGCGGTAAAACTGGGCTTTGTCTTGAGGTTGGAATTCCAATCCCATGGTTTTTATCAATCTTTAATGAGTGTGGGCCTGGAAAAATGTTCTCCATCTTATGTAATTTCTAAGTCTCTGTTGGGAAGGAGATGGCTAGAGCACTACTGTCCTGGTGACTTGAGGGAAAGATTAATGAAGTACCTTGTGTTCAAGGCAGGGTGGTCAACCAAAGACCTAGCAAAGGAGAGGAGCTAGAAAGTGCATATACACTATGTTAATTAGTTTAAAGGATATTGTTCCCAAATGGCAGAGGAAGGATTCTGTTCAAACCTGGCAAATGTGGAAACTACACTAAGATGCTCTTTGCTGCTGTGGATCTCCAGCACTGAAACTAGAGTGAAAGTGAAACAGGAGTTGTCACACTGGAGCTAAGTGAGCTCCTTGACCATGCAGTCCCCATGCTGGATTTAAAGTATCACAGTGGACATTTTCTTGTGCCCAAAGACCAAGAAGCAGAGGGAAACCAGAGCAGTGTTGTAATCATTAAAAGCCCAAGACGGAGAGCTGATATCTGGAGCTGAGCTGTATTAAATGTTCCCTCCTGCTCCATAAACTCTGTTTATATGTGACAAGATAACCGGAAGTTTCCACTTCCTCAGTTCGACTGTCACTTGTAACCAAGGCAGGTCCCATTTTTAATCCCTTAAAAAAAAAAAATTGATAGGCCCTGTTGTATATACTCCTCTCACCAGAGGGCAATGAAGTCAAGTCTGTTAGTATAGGCCTGTCTGGCATTACATAAGCGAGGCCCCCTGTGTGCTAAAACTCAAAGAACACCACCTGACTAGGCAACAGTATTTGAATAGAAAGGTGGCACTGGGTCAGGGAGACCCCAGCACAACAGGTGGCACACAGATAAGCAGGCTGCCCCAATTGTCCACAAAACAGCATGGGATACCAGTGGGAGGACTTGGCAGCAGTCACTGCAGGAGTAACTGGCATTCACACCTATGTTGTGGCAGATAAACTTATCTGCATCTCAGTAAATCTGCTTCCAAAGTGGCTTTAATAGACTGCATCAATAAGCCAGGTGCATTGCAAAAACGGTGCGGTTTGGAGGCAGGACACTTTCATTCCAAGCAATTGAATTTAACCTAAAGCACAGTTCAAGTGCTGAGAAGCTGTGATGGACAGAAGGCCTGCAGCAAGCCAAATGGGAAGAGAGTAGAGCATGAGCTGCTGCCTCTCCTTGGAGGAGAGACGTTTTAAAGAGGGTTGATGTGAACTGATTGAATCAAAAGTGAATGGGAGAGGTTAACAAATGCAAAGAACTGTATTTGTAATGTCTTCATTTTTCCATTACCTTTCCTTATTCTCTCTAGAGTGCTGCTATTCCATCTCACAGCAATAAGCAGCTCAGCCAAGGACTGTCATTTTGTATTCCAGTCTGACCCAGTATTTTGCAGGGTGCCAAACAACCACAGTGTGGATGCCTCAACCCTCCCCCCAGCCTGAACACACAGAGAAGCATCTATGCAAAGCCTTACAAAGCCTTTCAAATGTCCTGCAAGTGGGACAAAGATAGGAGGAAATGAGATCTCTTCTCAGATTTCAAGAGTCCATTTAAATTTTATACTATGTGGGTGAACTGGGGTTCTCACCAGCAGGCTTTGGGAAGTGAAACTTTTGCTTTTGTCTACCAGTTTGACTTTAATTCAGGAGCCTCATCACAGCTACTCTTTTAACATTTGACTCGAAGACTGTTGGATGCGAATGTGTTTGGAGAGTGTTTTGAGGGACAGTGACTTTCCATGAAGCCTTGTGGCCAGGTTGCAGCTGAATCTGAGCCTGTTCAAACGGGTGATCCTATTTGTAATCAGAGCAGGCTGAGGGCAGGACAGGCTATGGAGGACCAGCTCCCACTCCGTCTTGGAGCAGCTGAGTGGTGTGTTGCCTTACAGCTCTTGCTCACGCTTGTGCTGTGGTGAAGGATTTTAGCCTCTGGAGCTATTGATCCATCAACATGCATGAACACAAAAGGTGTATTTGCTACAAAAGCACTGACCTGGGAAGATGGCGGCTTGGCCAGGCCAAGCTGGGGTGCACCCGCTGTGCCTTCCCTACTTGCCACTTGATAAATATCCCACTCCTTCCCCCACCCTCCTGCCCATTTTCCAGAGCAGAGAGCAGACACAAGGGGACCCTTTCATCTTGGCACATCCCCTTGCTGATTAATGTGATGCAATGTTCCCACAACACCACCACTATGCCGGCCATGTAATTAGGCTGGAGATAATGAATGCTTCAGAAACTATTCAAGCAGCAGTGCCCGCCTCCCCGCCGAACAAGCTAGTTTCTCAGCAGTGAAGCCAAGTGGAAGGAGCGGCAGCAGAAATGCCATTGGTGCCGCGCTTAATTGTACGGGAATCAGGGGCTCTTGCAGCAGAAAATAGAGTAAGGGCCAGTGTGGGAGAGATGGGCAAGTGGATCTACTCCGATATCTTGGGGCCAAACTTTTTTGTGTGTCTTTTCATGTGTTTGACCTTATGGCAGGAGGAGCCTTAAGTGTGCACATCTCTGGTTTTGTATGTGTGTGCCTTTTTTGTTTCAAATCAATAGGGAAAGACATCATTTAATAAGCATAGGAGTCTGTCTTCTCAGTAACCCAGAGGCAAAGATGCTGGTGCTACTTAGTGGCCTTTGAAATGTGGGAAACACACTGGGTACACAATAGGCTTATTCTCTTTTAGGGGGCTTTACAGTTAAGCTGCCATTGTCTGGCTAACATTAGCAAGAAAGATACTCCCCTTTCTCCCCGACCTCTATGTGGACTCTGAGAAAACAACCAACTGGTTTAAAATGCACTGTCCAAATGCCTTCAGATCACGCGAGAATAAAGCCAGCAAGGAGCTGAAAGTCTGTCTCATCAGCTGGAAACCAACGAATCTACTGTCAAAGGTCTTAGCAGAAATTCAGTCTTCTGCTCAAATTGCTTTCCTCACTTTTTTATTATTTTGTTTGTTGATGAAAAATCTTTCTAGACCTCATACCTGGCCATGCTACTTACTAAATGTAAGCAGTGCAAACTGCTGTAAGCAACTGATAAAACTTATCATAAACTGATTTCAGTCATTTAAAAAAATAAAAGGGTAACTGAAGTTTTGTGCTCAGGACAAATAGGTGGAAAACAGCTGTTGTGATAGTGATGAACCAGGGAAGCTCAGTTTCTGTGAGGATTAGGTTAATTTCTGAGCAAAAGGTCACTGGAGGGTGGAGTACATCAGAAAGAGCTATTTACAAGTTATAAAATAGAACAATTCATATGCACACTCACATTTAAGCCTGCTTCACTCCAACAAGCTCTAAAGCCATAATGTGTCCTTTTGTAAATAAGTAGTTCCCAGGCAGACCCACTGATCACCCTACTGAATTAAGCAACATTCTTTTGTCCATCCCTTCTTGAATGACAGATGGATGCAAGTTATATTATTCTATTGCTTAAACACATTTTCCAATCAATTTTATATATAATGTGCTGCATGTCACTGCTGTGCATTTTGACTCTGCATCAGAAAATTCTTAGGCTTCCCTAGTATCTACAGCGTCAAGAAAAGAGACTTCACTGAGAATCTTCTCATGTTGCAAAGTAATAGTAGAGTTGTGTCCAAAAAAGAAAAATGTGGCAGGGAGAACAGCTCTTACAAAAGAAAATCAGTTCTACTGAGATCTTCACAGAGCTGCCCAGTGGTGTGCATAGTCATGTGCCTCCATGTTGTACAAACTGCACTCGTTTGTGCCATGCTGCTGTGTCCTGACACAGATGTGTGTAGTCTCACTGTAAGCCCCGATCATGTGTCATTCATTTCTCCTCCCTCTGTCACATGCACAAGCACAGCCTACAGACTCTATGTGTGAAAGGAGAAGGGAAACAGATGACAAGAGATGTGCGTGTTACAGTGCTTCTAACAGTGATGGTCAGCATTTTATTGGTGTCAGGGACTCAAAGGCTAAGAGGCCAAAGAACAACTGAGGAGCGCCATTGTTCCTGCCCAGAACTGGGAAACAACTCTATACTGAAAAGAGATTCAAATGTTTTCCATCTGTCTATGCTATTTGCTAGGATGGAATAATGCTCTAACACCAACCTAGGTTAGTACTTCTCTCAGCATGATGTCCTCTAGAGGAACGTAAAGACAGTGTCAGCATTGACTCTGATTTGTAACCTGGACCTGTATTGCTGAGTGCCGTTCCTGTAAACCAACCAGGCTGAGGTAAAGGTATTTGATTGTCTCACTGACAGCTTGAGGCAACATCCTATAGCAGTGAACATGTCCAACAGGTTTCAGTGGGAATGAAAACAAGCACAAGTCACGCAGGATCTATGAGACCAGCTTATTCTCATAAAGTAGGGTATCTCCTTGTGATATCTTTTTTCCCTCTGCCTAAGTTAACAAAGCAAATTGCATCAAACTCCAGCATGCACTGCACATCTGGGAGTGAATTTTCCAGGACAAAAGCCATTCAGTCACCAAGAGTTCAGTGACATGACCTTTCTCAGAGCAACCCACAAAGAGATTGGCACTTCTAGAATTATGTGATTTTGACAACATCTGGAGTTCAGTTGTCCCTGGTAAAACAGATGTTTCACTTCTGCAGATCACAAATTTCCCCCCATGTTCACCAGTCTAAGTTCTGTTTCAAGTAGTATTCAGCCAAGAAATGAACATAAATTTGCTTGGAAACGGTTCTAAAGAATCTGCCGTGTGAACTTCAGAATGTTTTGCTGCTTTACTTGCTTTTGACAAGCCCTGAAACCCATCCAGATCTCTAGTTGGGATGGAATCTCTTTTGAGTTTGTTCTGGTGGCCCAAGTGATATGAGGACCATCTCAGTGAAACCCTGATAGTGTAGTAGGAAGAAACAAAGTAAAGGAAGAGTCTCTCTGTGTTTCCCTTGCTGTTACGCTAATAAGGAAAGAGTAATGCAGCCACCTATGCTCCCAAATTGTGCTAAACCTGGACCATATTCTGGCCTCCTATGGATGTTGCAAAATATATCAAAAGATAAATTAGGTAAGGATAATGATACTAAGTAGGACCACGATCACAGAGCCTTTGCTGGACTCCTGCTGTGGCTTGTATAGACTCATAAATTCCTGCAGACAGAATACAGTGTGTTAAGAAGTCAATAGCATAACAGTTCGTATTCACTTTTCATTTGCTTTGCATTTTACTTTTTTAATAACAGTAAAAGGCTAAAAGAAGCTCTCTTCTGGCACAGCATACAAGGTTCACCAACCATTTTTGGAGTGTTTCAGAGTTGAGGAACATCCAAACTGGCACAAGAAATCAAACCAGGAGAAGGAGGCATGACCAAAGTACATCTCCAGCAAACCTCAGCAGCTAGAACAGTATTTCCACACAGGTTTGAGCAGGTGTGGGAACAGATGCCCTTTGTGCCAGGTAGAGTGCCATGACTGTAAGATGACAGTTTTGCTGGGAAATAGAAGAGAGAAAGGGGAGCCGCAGGAGGCCTGGCTCAGTCCTGACTCTGCATCCCAGCTCTGGCATCAATGCAGTCCTCTGGCTCTGTGCTCTCTGTCCTCCCATGCCCAGTACAATACCAGCCACCTGTGAAACTCCAACTGACTCACACCCATGGCCCAGAACAGTCTTGCTTTTACCTGTGTTTAGTTCTCCATGCAGCACTGCATGGTCATGTTCTTGTACAAAATCCTCTCTTAAGTGCTGCTGTTTCTCTCTCTCCTAGTTTTGCATGACAACCCATTGCCCAGCTGAAAAACATATTTCTACTGCTACTAAGTACTTCCTACTACTACTTCTCCCTCCTACCCTACCTAACTTCTCCCCAGTATAAAATTTCCCTACCTTAAAAACAAATTGGACCAGGAAAAGGGCTGTTGGAAAAAAACAATGGTTTTAGATAAGCAACTGCGTAACCAGCTGTAGAGGAGGGCACAAAAGAGGGGCAAAAGCAAGCTTGTAGCCAGCTTCTGCATTTGCCAGCCACAAGAGGCAGGTGTTTTGCCAGAGCTGAGGGCTCATAACTAAGGGGACACTAAAGAGTTAAAAAGATTTTCAGGGAAAGCTGGCTGATGAGAGAAGGGGAAAAGAGGAGGAGCAATCCTCTTGTGCACAGACTTTCCAGAGCCTCCAGAGATCAGTAAGCCCCAGGATGGTTTTCTTTTAGATGTTTTAATTTAGGTGGTTGGAATCTAAATAGATAATGATTTACCCTAAAATTGATGCATGGTGACAGGATATAACTTGTATAGCAATCAGAACTACAACAAATGACTGAGATTCAACCCTCAGATTCAGCCTAAAATTCAGCCTGAGAGTGAGGGAATCTGTTGCAGTCATATTCTGAGACAAGCGGTTATTTGCTGTGAGTCATTAAAAAGTTTGAGATCTGACAAGGTACCGAAATAGCTCAGATATGCACCTATATGTGTCACACTGATGTCTTACCAGTTCCTGATAGCCAGCCTTTCTCTGGTTTAATTTCATCTCATTACCCAAAGATATGCCCCTTGTGCATTTATTTAGTTAATGAAATGCTAGCTTTATTGGAATATCAGCTCTGTAGGGGTTGCCAAGACATATAAGAAAGAACAGCCATAAACTATGTTCATTATTATTGCAGTGCAATGCCAGGTCTAGTACTGCTTCCAAAAAGTAGGAAAGGGAGAACAGAACTTAACATGTCCCTGACCTGTCCAGAGGGACAAACAGAGAGCTTTTATTTTATTTGTTTCTACAGTGACTTGGTCTGTAGTAACTGGGTTAAAGTCCACTTAGAAACAAATAGAACAAAAGGCCTCCTGTTAGTGCTGGACGTTTTCCCTCTTCAGATATCACCAGAAGGATTTAGAAAAAAAAGAAAAAGAAAAAAAAGCCCTCTAACAGAATGCAGGAAACCACAAGCTTATGGGAATGTAGCAGCACTTTGGAAAGGAAAACACTGCCTCAGACTTTCATCTGCAGGGCTTGCCCTTTTTTTCCCATTTTTCCTTACCTTCTTTTCATCTCCTTACAGCTAGAAGCATTTGCCAGGTCAACACACAGCCTGGAGAAAAGGCTGGTGGGGAGAGCAGTTAAGTTGCAGGGGGCCATTGCGAGATCCCAGACAGAGAGGAAAAAAAATGGCTTGTGCAGATCACTGTAGTCTGCAAGGGGACTCCAGCATAGAGGGAGAGAGCTTTGGTGCAGCTGGAGCTTGCAATAGTTACTTGCCAGACTGAGGGTCTTAGCAGGGTCAGAACCCTGGATCCTACAAGGAGGGTAAAATGGCTTTTTAATAATTTTTATTTGGTATGTCTAGTATTTTTTTGTGTGTGTATCTTAATGACATCTAAGTAACAAATTACATAATGTTCTCTAAGAGTATAAAAAATAGCTGAAATGTTTTCTGTATTCCAGTCTAAGTATTGTTATGACATGCTTATATTTTCATTATAAAGAAAATATTTTCCAGCAAGCATTCACTGAATTTCATTAATTTTCACTTCAACATTTTCCTAAGGAATGTGAACTGGCAGTAACAGAGAAAGCATGTTGAAATTTTATTTTGCATATAAGAACAATCACTTTATTGAATCTTCCAAAACTTCATAATCCCTGCAACTCCCGAATCTGAGGAAAACTGCAGCTGTCTAAAATGAAATGGGAAATTGAAATTAAATATTATTTCTTGCCTATAGCTTTAGCTATTATTGTGATCCTGTTTTCTACCAAAGACCATGTTAATTTTTGTTAGGTGAGCTTTATGTTGACCTAGATCAGGGAAATAGCTTGGTAAAAGCTGCACTGTTGGGTGTAAGGGAAGAATGGGAATGCATAGCCAGAGCTGTATCACATAAGCCAACAGTTACTTTAATTTCAACTGCTGCAGAACCATAATCTCAAGTGGTAAACTTTTGAGTGGCTTGACCAAGATCACATTGGACATAAGTAGTTACTTCAGTTAGTTAGCTGACTGATTCCATGCTGAGTTAGAGAAGTTTGTCTTTTGTCTTCATAGTTAATAGGTAAACAGAGTCTACCTTGCCATGACTATTTCACTGACAACTGATGACACCAAGCAGAAAACTCAGTCTTTAAAACAAATTTCCATTGTTAATACTGTATGAATCAGTTCCTTGTAGTAGTTGGTAATGTGTTGTACACAGGGTCTCCTCTCCAGGTCATTTGGGCTAGTTTCCATAACAGATTGTTAAAAGAATCAAAAAATCAAATGGTTGGTTCTCACTTATATGAAGTGAGTTATTCTAGATCCTAGTGGACAAATTATCTTCTGAAAAGCATCTACATTTGGCTTCTTAATCAGCATTTTCGTTAAAATAATAAAGTTCAAATACTCTGCTTTCTTATACAAAATCTCCTGCCTTAGCCTTCTCTAGGTTGAAGAATTTAAGCTCTCCCAGCCTTTCTTATATGCCAGCCCCTAACCATTTTAGGGTCCCCCCACTGGACTGCACTTCAGCTTACAATGTCTTTCTTGCAGTATATGCAGTGAGCTGGACACAATATTACAGTCCTTGTTGACTAATACATGGTTAAAGTCTATTTTGCAGCTGGTCACAGTTGAAAGCATGTTTTAAAACCCTGTCCAGAGGTAGAAAATTAAGCCTGACTAGCCAGGATGTTTTAAAACACACTTGGGACTACTTACACTGAAAAATTCCAACATCTTACAACATGTGCTAACTAACACACTATTTAGCACTTAGATAAGAAGCATGAGTCTTCCTACCCGGGTAGATTTAAGTCTGAATCTGAGGTGTTATTATTTTAAATATAACTGTTAAGTTTAGCATCATCCCAGTAAACAGATGTTCTAACACAAAACCACATTCCAGTGTGTATGTGCTGACTTGGAGCATGTTTGGTAGCTAGTGCAGTTTATTGCACGATGCACTTCGATTTCATCCTTATGCACCAGCCATCCGGTTGGAAATGGAAACATGCTGCTGGTTCATAAGGGAGAAGGCTCACACAGCTCTGGCTAACAGGGGATAACTGCAGCACATCACTTGCTGCTGTGTCACTGTAAAGGCATTGCATTGTCACATGCAGAAAGGCACATTCGTTGCATTTTAAGGTCCAAATAATCCTTGATAACCAGCACTACCAATACCAGTGTTCACAGGGAACAGGGAATGGAGAAATTCCCTGAAATTTGTTTAAGGTTCAGAGCTTTTAACTCCACCTTCCTGAGCCGAAAGAGAAGCGTTTTTTCTCCTCTCCATCTGGTACAGCTCTCTGGAAAACTTCAGCTTGGCCCACGCCCTCCTCAGCCCCTGAACTTTGTAATTTTTCAGCTGCCAGAATCACTAACTGCCCAGTTTTATGTAACTCCAAGTATCTGCAGCGGAGCTGGAGAATACACGCATGGAGGTTTTGTGGCTTTTAAGCTATGCCCAGAAGTTAGCCTTTTTTTTTTTTTTTTTTTTTTTTTGGTGAGAGGGGGAAGAAGAGGAATGCAGTAGGGGTATACACAGAACTTTTCAAAATAGAATGGAAATTCTGTCTGCTGTGAGCTTTGCTTTTGAAATCCCCCTTTTTTTTTCTGGAAGGGGCCTGAAACACATTTCAGGAGGAGGGGCTTGCTGTTATATTTGATAAGTAAATACATCCATAATAATTTTTAGAGGTTTTCAGTTCTTTGTGTTTGTTGCCTGTTGCTCAGAAAGCCAAATCCAACTTGTTAAAGCTATTGTCAAAGCCTGTATAGCTAAAAGGGACCAGCGATTTTCCCCAACCCCAACTAACAGCTTCCCAGATGAATATGCTGTGCCTGAGTTTCTGCAGCCAAGCAAAGCAAACAGGCATGCAGCTTTTCTGGCACTTGAAGCTTTTTATTCCAGTACCACAGAAAAAATGGCAAACACTCTGAAGTCAGAAGGGGCAGAAAGGCTGCATTTCTAGGACCTGTAACCCCCTTTTCCCTCATTCCTTTTCAAATTGTTTGCAAACCCTGAGTCAATTTTTGTGTTTGCCATTTCAAAATAAATACATTGTGGTGTGGGGGGTGTGTGTGTTTATGTGTGTGTGAAAGGCAGCAACCTGCAAGAATGAGGCTTCAGCACTAAATAACAAAATAGCAAACAGCCTATCAAGCCAGGGACAACCCTGCAATAAACTAGTGTATCCAGACCTTTAATCACAAATGACCTAGCAATAACAAATCAGTGCATGCCTGTAGGTGTGGGAGAGAGATGAGCACAAGTGAAAGAGATACATTCCCAGAAGGGCAGAGAAAGAGAACAGAAATATTGAGATGTGGAGGAGGTAAACCGGAGGAGCATGTACTTTGATTGTGTTGTTTGTGCATGTACCTTCTAAACGGTTGAAATTGAAGCTTTCTTCCTGTTTCCTACAACAATGCAGAATTTCATACATTTGCCAAATGTTGGAACAGGACCAAAAATCAGCATCAGTTCCTCTCGAAACACAATTAAAGCTGCATGAAAACAGCAAACTGTTAAGAAACTCAACATCCATGTCAGAGTTATCTGCAGGCCAGTGTGGTAGTAGTGAGGAACCAGAGGTAGGATGTCATAGGGGGATGAAACTAAATCAAATACAAAATGGAAGTTCACAGAAGTAAATTGTCAGTAAGGTTAGTTTTAAAGGGATGTGATCAAGCTGTCATAGCAGAGATATGTTAATGATTTGCGGTCTTTCCAGTGACAGAATCACATAAAATTGTGGATGTGGAGGTACAATTCTCTTGCCATGTAACTGAAGGGTCATCTCGCAGCTTTCAAGACTACCTTCTTGGATGTAAATAAAATGGAGCTTTGGTTAGGACTTCTGTGTGTCTCCCAGGGACAAGGAGTGGCTGAAATAGCAAGAGAAGAGCGGACATGCATAGAAGTGATTCATGACTGTGTGTATCCTCTGTCCAGGGGAGAGACAAATGGATCAATGCAAACAGAACTGCTGCTTCACATTCCTTAGTGAGGTTTTTTTTCTGTGACCCCTTTGGGACCGTGTTCATGCCCAGCCTATGTGCTGGAGGCTGAATTGGTTCCCAAGTGCACTTAGTATTTAAAGACATTAATAATTTAGGGCTGTCTGCCACAGCTTCATTTGATGTGATTGGGTCGTCTGACCTCCTCAGACTCTAGCTGCCAAAAAGCAAGGGACTGGAGAGCACAAGGACAAGGCACAGAGAGTGCTCCATTGTGGAACACCCTACTTGTCCAGCTATGACTATGGACTCGAGGGAGAGCCTTCCAAAGGGACTGAGATTAGTGTTTGGCAAGGACAGGAGTTACTTGACTGAAGTCCACTTTTTTATCAAATGTCTTCACCATGTTGCTGTTGTGAAGCCAGAGTGGTTAGGGATCAGAACAATGTTGTTACTGCAGCAGTTCTGCTTGCTTCTCATATCTTCTCATGGCTTTTAAGGAGTTGTTGGGTCTCTGCCATGTAAACAGAGTGCTGTCTGGTGTGTCCTTAGCCAGTGCCAGGCTCAGAGGGCAGTAGAACAGACTCAGAAGGCTCTAATGGAGGTAATGATAATGCTGGAGTTTACAGCAAAGGTCAGGGACAAGAGAGCAGCCCATCTTTGGGGAAGGCCATAAATTGTTGCAAGTTCAAACTGGGGAAAGGAACGAATGGCTGTATTTGTTTTCTCCTTTTCTTCCAAGGCTGATTTGGGAGGCTGAGTGGCTGAAGTCACTATATACTGAACCTTACACATTCCAGACAGTGTGCTGATCAAAGCTGTCCGGGGACATTGGTTGTGTGGAAATGGGAAGTGGTGCCCTGTGTGTGCTGTCACATTAAAGGCTTTTTTCCCTTGAATCAAAGGGCATGCAGTGCACTGGCATAGGACTCCTTCCTTCTCTACCCTGCCCAGGCCAACTGGCTGAAGGCTCTAGAGTTTGGCAGATATGTTTTGGACTGGGTGCATATCAGCAGTGTCCACCCTCTCTTGAAATTCTTAGTTTCACTTGAGCTGCTGTTGAAAGAGTAGAGTTATTTATGCAGAGGATGAGGAGAACTGGAAAGAAAGAGGAGGTCAGTAAGTGCGGCTTTGAGCACACATCCAGAACTCTTCCATGGAGGGTGGCTGGAATGACAGAAATGACAAGAGCAGTGGGTTTGCTGTGTGGTACTGACAAGAGGCAGAGGGCCAGAGCCTCTCCCTGAAATTGCACCAGAGAGATGAGCCCAGGATCCCTCTTACTCCCCAGTGTGGGATGGCAGTCTGAGAGGTGGGTCCTGGCACGGCACGATTACCCTATGCTTTCAAGGCCAAAGTTGCCCAATGTCCCTTGTGGCCTGGGAGAGGCGCGTGCACAGTGGAGGGCAGTCTGTGCACCCAAAGGCTCCTGGCTTCCACTACTGCCAAGTGGAGGAACCCAAAATTGGCTTTGCTTTATGGTGCCAGGATGCAGCTCAGAGGATGTGCATATTTTTCTAAGCTGCGCGAGTTGACGCAGCAAACAGTCCCAGCATGGGAGGAAAAGGTAAAACATAGTGACCTCATTTCAACAAAAAAACCTCATCCATCATGCAGAGAAGTTAGTAAAAAGCATGGCGATTGAATACATGCTAGCAAATATCTTCAAATCCTAGGTCACTCGTGCCCAAAAAAAGCAGTGCCTGTGCCCATTTGGAGCAAAAGATAGTGCTTCATGGTTTTTTCTTTCAGTCTGTGCAGCCTCTGAGTCCTGTGCAGCCAACTTGCTTCTTTGGGGCTTCCTTATCAGAGGCAAAGAGTTAATTTCAGGAAGAAGGAGAATTTCTCTCTCTTTGGATGATAAAAATTATAAGGAAATATCCCAGTGTACTCAGCAGTATTTGGAATAAAGTTGTTGTGTCCCAGCTTTGCATCCTGAAAATTAGCACTCTGATAACCAGGACCTGTAGTATCTCAAGTGGAAAGGTGATATTCCAAATCTGCAGGTAGCACATTTTTGTGAAATTTAGGAGTTGCCCGCAGAAAAGTGTTTTGTCAATCTCCTTTTTAATTCCCATCTCCTTATTTTTATTTGGTTTCTGTTTCTCTTTCTGCTAAAGATGAAGCAACAGATTCAGAGCTTTAAGTTTTGGTAGTGTCAGATGTATTCAGATTTCTAATTGGATTAATGCAGCAAAATAATGGGTTAAATCAAAACATACACAAAACCAAACATTCCTGTTTTCTAAGAAAGTTTGATTCCAGATTCAAACATATTGAAATTAAATTCTTGTTTCTGCTACTAGCCAGAAACTATGGTGAGATAAATGAAATCAGATGGGGGAAAAAAAGGAGGCAGAAAAATTCTCAGTGTAACAATGTTTCTTTGGCTGCCCTGTCAGGGAAAGAAAGAGAGGAATATTTCTGTCTATTCCACTTTGCAACTGGCTGTGTACACTAACTTATTTTGTTTTCTTCTGAATGAGTTGACTTCTGCAAAGGAACAGACTACTGGCATGATCTGGTATGAGAAGCCTGTGTTACTGTCTGCCTGGCCTCTCTTACTGGGCAGATCTGACATGGCTTTCAGGAAAAGTGCTGCCTGCCTCCGCTGTCTTGTGCTCAGTTACTAGCAATGAAGGGCTTGTGTAGGAGCTGTTAGGAAGGCCTCGAGTCTGACTGTGACCAAAGTCTCACAAGATTGTGAAAAGCAGAGTGTATGACAGGGTGATAACAAGGCCAAAGAATGGGCCTGATGGAAGGAATAGGTGGCAGGGGAAAGGGAGAATGGATCTACTATGTGTTTATCTTGCACAACCTCGTGTAATCACAAAATTCCATGAGGGAAAATTAAATTCCAGTTATTTGTGTTTCAGTGAAAAGGAAAGAGAAAATCTGGTGGCAGAGAGGAGAAAGTCTCATGTGTTAGACTGGAGTTGAAAGCAGTATGTAGGTGATTCCTGTCTGAGGCTTTGGTTTGTGTATGGGGTGGTACAAACCACTCTGACCCCTCTAGTTCCCCCAGCACCTTCTCAAGGTCACAAGCCTCAAGGAGTGCCAGACTGAGTGGACAAGCATGATGATCTTTATCCCTGTTACAGGAACAGCAAGACATGAGACCCAAAGTCACATGGTGGGTCTGGTTGTCTCTTGTGACTATTGTACAGGGCTGTGACTCCATCAACAGCAAAAGATTCACTCTGACTTGTGACTGTGTGTGAAAGAGGTGTTAAGCCAAGGAAGTCCGTGGCAGAGTGGAGCACACAACTGAGGACTTCCGATGGCCTGGTTCAAATCTGTGTTGTGGCACTGCATTGTTTCTTTCATCTATATTGGAAAAGGTGCACCCACGCTTTGCAGTGAGCAAAGCCTTGTCAGCGTTCTCACCTCCCTTGCACTGTGTCAGCTGGTACCTTCTCTCTCTCTCTGGGTGCACATTCTCATTGCACGAGAAACCACAAGCGCATCGAGGCGGCACTGTTGCGAATAGAACAACGCACAGTCGCACCAGCACAGACAAAGGGCAGAGCCTTTTCTTCCCCCTGCTCCCGCTCCGGCTCCCAGGACAGATGCCATCAGCTGTCTGTTACTGCAGGTTACCATGAGCCTGGTCCCTGGGTCTCCCAAAGTGCGTCTTAGGTTTCTGGCAGCAGGGCTTGGAGGACCCAGAAACAGACCTCTGCCTACTTCAGCAGCTCCACGCCGTGCTCGCCTAGTGCTGACCTTCCCTGCCCTCTGGCCTCTGCCCTTGCCTCATGACCTGTGGGATTAGTCCTGCTGTGCCTTCTCCAGGAGAAAGGGCCTCAGCTGCCGCTGTAGTGTCGAGGGTGATTATGAGAGAGGAAAGTCATCAGCCCCTCCGATGACTTGCTTTTGTGGTGGGCAGTGATCAGCACCCTGGGCACACTGCTGAAGTGCCTTTGGAAAAGCACGTTATCCCTCTGTGCACTGACCCCCCCCAGGCCACTGTCTTCCCCCCAGGGCATGCTCAGCTGCCCTTGTTTCCAGCTATAAGGGCCCTTAAGATACCAAATTCTGCCCATCCTGTCCTGTTTTCTAGTTTTGGTCTGAAGAACAAGACTGGAGTTGGGATTTTAGCTGCAGTTTATCCTTGACCAATCCTCACTTCTTGAAGGGCAGGCTGCCAGTAATGGGATGAGCTGCTTCCTTGGTTACTGCACCACAGGCCACGGGTGCTGGAAGGGGGAAGCAGGGGGGATTTTTTTTGTTTGTTTGTTTGCTTTTCCCTGAACCGTGAAGCTCTGGGCAGTGCTGAAGGCAGGATACAAGACCTGACGGACAGGATCTGGTTTTAGCCTATTCTCCCTCCCCTCTCCTGGAGGAGTGGGGCTTGTGGCCCCAGCGGTCTTTTAGGCCCTGCCAGCGGGGGAGTGAGAACTAGGCCCACGGATTGCATCAGGAATCTTTTTTCTGGTCATGCTGGTTGGTTATAATGAGAAAATACTCCAAATTCCTAGTGAAAAATCCTTTCTTCCTTTCATTATTACTGGGCCAGACAAGCTAAGCTAGCACTGGAGCCCTGAATGGTGGCTGGCTAGTGGTGCACACGGTGGTGCCAGGGTGGGAGGCAGGGCTCCTGAATCCTCATCCCTGCATAGCTCTGTGGTTTTTTATATAAACCCCAAAAAATCAGCTAACTCATTGTACATTCTGTCTGAACATATCTAGGCATGAAACAGGATCAGTGATACAGTCCTGAATGTTGTTTAAAAGCTCAGTTAGCTAAGTAAGTAAAAAAGACCTTGCAGTGAAAGATACTTAAATGCAAAGTGGTGGGACTGTCTCAAATTTCACTCCTGAGCAAAGCTGCTTTCAGATGCAGGAGCAAGTACCTTAAAAATGTGCTTTTTTTTTTTTTTTTAATTTCTCTTCTTCATGTTTTGCAGATATTTAACATATGTTCTAGACAGTAGATTGGATCCAAAACAGATGAAGACCTCAATTCAAGGTGTCTTGCCTCACCACTGAGGTATTTGCAGCGAGGTGTGACTGGAGGTAGTCAGCAATGCAAGTTGTTCCGGAGAATGTACTGGTTAAATCTTATTGGTGGACTGTGAAATGTAAACGAATTACTATTTAGGAAAGATTTTATGATTTTTCAGCTGCAAACCTGAGTATATGCTCACTGGTTAACAGAGTTGTCATTAAAGCATGAAGACAACCTGTCTAGTCCTCACAGTCTCTGAACTGAGAAGATTTCTCTTCATTTATGTCTGAGTTGATTATCTTTGCTTCTTTCTCAGGGTTTTTAAAAAGTTTTTTCTTCTTCTTCTTCTTCTTTTCTTTTTTTTTTTTGTGTCTGTGTGTGTGTGATTTGGATTATTGTTTTAACCCTTGGGAACTCTGAGAAACAGTTTTTTTTTCTTCATAGGAGAGGGACACTAAATTTCTTACACATTCGGTTTGATCAAGGTGAAATTGACATGGAAACTGAAGTACTCATTCTCATTATAGATGCACTTCATCTGTGGAGGTTTTACTTTAAAGCATAAGGAAGAATACAATCCAGGATTTGTGTATATACTATGTTGCCAGTTTTTGTCCTGTTATGTAGAGATAACCTTCAATTCCTTCCCTGTGTGTTTCTCCTTGTCCCTTTCATTTTGTGTTTCAAATCATAGTTTTTCTATGCTTTTCTTTAGCCTCCTTTGAATATTTTTAAAATATTCATTAGCTTCTTAATAATGCTCTTAGATAAGTAAATGTTTTTTAACAGTAAAATCTTTTAAAGGTGTGAAAAGTGAGGTACAGAATATTAAAATAATATAATTACTCAGTGAATTCAAACATACTTCAAAACTTCTAAGTAACTTTTCTTGTCAGCCTTTGACCATTTTTAGTATGAGAAACATCAACTCTGTGACAGTGGGCAAGGAACAGATAGTGAACATAGTCATTTTGGAGGAAATCCCTGGGAATTCCAAATACCCATCATAACTCCAGATGGCCTGAAGGTCATGTTTTGTATTGCAGAATTTCCACTGATTTTTGAAATGGTTTTGAGACATTTCCAGACGTCTTAATTGGCAAAGGTGCTGCTAAAGGCTGAAGCTTGGATTACCAGTATAAAGATACAAGAACATCATGGAAAAAAATCCTATCCTTCTTTCTTTTGGTGCTTATGTAGCCCCTATCAAAATAGTATCTGAGCATCTCATATGTATTTAAAAATAGAAATAACAATAACAAACCTTCTGTCTCACTTTTCCTTCCCAGTCTGTAAGTGAAATAGCTTGATTTGTTCAAAGGACTTTTTCCTTGTGGTTCTAAATATTTAGCTGTGGTTTTGCAGAGTTTATCTACTGTTCCATTACTCCACTGAGAGAAGGGGAAAAAAGATGCCATTCGCATTATTTCATAGAACTCCAAAGCCACAGTGTTATGTGTTCCCTCTACTGCTTCCCATGTAGAACATAACCAACATCATTCCCAGAGCTATGCATTCATGACTTTATTGATGCATAACCAAAGATGTTTTGGCAGGATTCAGTGTTGTGTAAGCCACATGTGATGTTAGAGGAAGGCTATAATATAGGAATGCTATATATGTTAATTGCAGCCATGCAGAGGATGGGTGTGGAGGTTTAATATTTACTTGTAAATATGTTTGAGAAATCATTATATTCCCTTATAAATACTCTGTGAACTTCATAAAGTAACATTATGTTAAACAAGGGTCATTTTTCTGTGTTCTGTCTCTCTGGGCTCAATATAAAGCCCACTGTTTTAATAATCAGTTTGATTTTTCATTCAAATTTCTGCTTTCTCCTTTGAGATAACAGTCGGTACAGCACCATATTTTCCACATTAATTATTGTTTAAAAAGGACTGTAGAGGATTGCAAAGGAGTTTCCTGATGCTACTGAAATTTATGGCCACTGGTAGCTCTTTTCCTAAGGGAGTTTTGAAGATTCATCCCTTTTACATGTCAAATTTCTTATATTTATCTCCCTGAAAAGATCAGAAGGCCTTAAACTGAACAGGTCACTTCTGCCAGGAGAGGTGGCTTGTGATTAAATAACCGAGATGCTGCATAGCAAGTGAAATCAAAACTCTTCAAATCATCCCAAATGCAGTACCTACTGAAAGCAAATCTTGAGGCCATAAAGGTGCACATCACACTGTGATTCCAGTCCTCAGAATTGTACACTCATGTGTCCATGTCCTCGAACACTAGAATAGGGCCATGTTCCTTGAGAGCCACTGTGTAGACGAGCTTTTTTTTGATTGTCATGGTTGTTTCCATATCCTACATCAGGAGATCTTGGTGCTCTGTGCCACTGTGACAGCAGTCTGTTCTTTGATCACAGCATGATAATTGCTAGTGTGGCTAAATTTCACCTCTTCTGGCAGCATCACCTCTGTTTTTCTGTGGTTGACTAAGCAGCAGGGTTTTTCTTTGGCTTTTTTTTGAGCTGAGGAATTCAGATGGCTGGGACATGGTGCTATCTGTTGTAAAGTGAAGGCAGAATGTAGTTAGGTGTCATAAATGCTCTCCTGGCATCCAAGGGTGCCGTCTCTCACACATTTATACATGTCTTACGGCATGGGAAAGATAACTGAGCCATGTGGGCCTCTGTGGTTGCAGAAGTGTGTTAGTGTATCATGACCCTTTGGGAGCAGAAGGAATGTGAGATGAGTCTTGGTCTTTTACATTCACATGCAGCTAAGTGTTAAAGAGAGGCAGCAGCATTTTGTGATCATTACAGCTAAAGATTGCTGAGAAATGCTATTATCTGACTACTTTCCACCCCTTTTCTCACAGTAAAAAATAAATTTCCATATTAGAAAATATTTCTCTGTCAGAAGTGTCACATTATTTCCAAGTTGCACAATCTAACAGTAGGAAAAAGTAATTAAGAATAATGCAGAAACAGTCCTGTTTCAGAAACAGTGTGCAGATACTTGTCTGAATGTACCATCTGCAGTACACGTTATGAAACATCGACTTTCCCGTAACAACCTCTGTGATGCTTCCAGTTCCCTTATACTCTTAAAAATGTAACATTTTCTTCTGCTGTCCAAAGGATCTCACAGCTAACAATAGTTTTAAAGACCTGTTATTGTTTAAGTGGAAACTTCAAAATGTGTTTTTCTTTTGTAAGTTAGTTCTGCCAATATGGCAATTTTTCTGTCATTTGTTAGCGAAAATACCTGTAGTTTGGAAACAGGGTATCTGCTGCTTCTTGCCTGTGTCTCTGTGCTTGTGGTATCTAATCATGCAATTTCTGGCTTGGGAAATGATTCTCCCTCTTCTTTACAAATTCAAGCACATACAAATATTCCAGCAAGAGTCTGCCTGCTCATGTGTACAAAATGTAATTCTCCCATCACTGTTTTCCTAAGTCCTTTATTTACACCCACCCGCTTTGGAATCTATTTTGGAATCATTCTTGCTATGGTAAGAACCTTTAAATGACTTACAGAGACTTAGGTTGGCAGCTTAGTTTGCCTTTATTCTGGCCTAATTCTCACTCATCTTGCACCAGCCTTATCTGCCATTGTGTACACTCTCCCCACCATTGCAATAACCTTTGCCTTCTTTTACCTTCCTTTCTCTCTGTCCATCTAATTCCAGACACCAAGCACTTCCTCTCTACCTAAAAGGCAAATTCTGCTTTGTTAAGTAGTTGGAGTATGGGAGTAGAAATCTCATGAATAATAATGCTACCTCTGACACCCAATTATTGGTCAAGATGTTTTAACTTCCGTCTCTTGATTGTTTCCCCGGGTGACTAAGCAGAAAAAATAATTTCTGGTTAAATGTGGGCTTAATTAGATGTTGGTCTGTGAGCTGCTAACATTAAAAATACAGGCAACAGTATGGGTGCTGGAGAGTTTAACCACAAATATCTCTTTCAGTGCCTTTCTTTTTCTTTTAACTTAATTAACAGACATTAATCTTCTTACTTTATAACTTAATAGTTCTACAGCTTAGAGTTTATGAAAGACACCACAGCAGATCTTCTGAAAATATAATTGTGTATTATTAAAATCATGGCTAAAAATTTTACTTTGTGCATTAGCAGAACAGGAAAGGAAGAATTTGCCCTTCTCAACCTCTTGGGACTAAAGCATCCAAGCCCTGCAGCTTAGGCCTCGGTCCTGCACTCCATCTGTATTCCTCACATCATACGAATGAGAGGTTCTTTTCCCTGAATGCATGGAGCATTGCCTGGTTATAGGCAACACATTTTAGCCATGATCTCAAAGAACTTCACCAAGAAGAGCACATACAATTATCCGCATTTTATGGTGGACACCATGTAATACAGTATATAGTAAAATGTGGCATTAGCCAGCCAGGGGTTCATGGCTCCCTTCTCCCTGGTCTAACAACTGGGAGCTTTAATAGCAATCTGCATCCTTCATTTTACAATATGGAGAGGCCACGGTAGTGGTCCTTTAAACAAGCCTCTTTATACTCACTGCTTAAATCAAGGGAGATGCAGAACACTACAGCATGAGTAATGAGAGAATTAGTTTTCTAATTCTTTCATGCTTAGTAACTTCTACTGTTTATAGCAACAGAAATAAGCGTACGTATATATTGGCAAGCAGTTGCCCACAGCACATGCTCAGCCTTTTGTGACTGAAGTTGCATACATCTACAAGACAGCAGAAGTGAAACCACTGTGAGTCCCTTTAGGGGACTCACATAATGGAGGACTAAAAGAGTTAAGAAAAACCCTCTGCATATACCTGGTATATAAAACTGTCATGTAATCAAATGTGAGGAATGCACTCCACTGTGTACATTAGCAAACACTCCATGCAAGCCGGCTGGCAGAGGTTCAGGGTTTTCAGTGCTGCCTTGCATTACAAAGCCCTTCTTTGTTCTCTCACCTCTGTTTTAAATATCTGATGACTATTCCACACCTTGTTAGTGCCAAATCCCCAGCTTCACTGCAAACTCTTTACAACAGCATATTGTGGGCAGATTGGATGGGGATGGGCTGGTAGAATGTGGGTATCTCCCCTTTCTTTGCTTCTCAGGCAAGTACTCTCACCAACTCTGCTGTCTCCCTGTAATTTCTGTAGCCCCTTGTGCAGCCACCTGGATAGTGTTCAAAGCCAGAAGAAATCACTACGGTATGCAGAAGTTGAACTTGGATCCTCTGACATGGCAACAGCACTCCGCAAATGTGCATCAGGATGGGTGTAGTCGAGGTTCAGCCAAGGAAGAGCAAATGAATCAAAGAGTGTTCTTGCAACAAATATTTTTGTTGAAACTTGTTGTGCCTATACTGTTTTTGGCCGGATCTTGCCTGAGCTTGCTAGCCAAGTGGGATTGGGCTTTGAAAAAAATTAGATGAAAGATTTCCTATGAACATGCACACAGAAAGGCAGGAAGTGATGCTGATGACCCAAGAGAGGGTGATGTTCCTTCTTGATTTTGAATTAAAGTACTTCCCTGGAAGGATGTTAACACAGCAGCACACATCTCAGCCTCTTACATCAGATGAGATGTTCAGCCAGGGCCTCATCTCCTCATGCTTGTTAAGGATGCATTTTCATTAATACTTTTACTTATATTTTAGTTAGAAAGGTGATATTCTAGCTTTCTGTACAAGGTACTTACATGGTATTGTTTTAACTGCCACAATGATGCTCATTCTGTTCAAGAGCTGCTTTTGCATCCCAAGAAAAAAATGTTGCTTGAGTACATGAATATGTACAATAATAGTATGCATCTTCTTCTTGATCCTAAACCTACTAATTCTTTTCATGAAGAATACCTCTGGTTTGCTGGATGTAGAGTTAGTGTTGTTTCCTGCAATGTTTTGGGATTTCTATGCATAGACACTGGATAAGAAATAAACAGTAAGCTTCTTGAGTTAAGAGGAGATTTTATACAATATTATTTCAGTGGTGCTGCCCACTTTTGGCAACTAATGTGAAAAGAAGCTAAGCTGCTCAGTTTCCCATTCTGTTACTTGTTTCCCTGAAGCTCCTTGGCATCCAGTACTGGTATGCTGGAAACTCAGCTGTGCAGTGGATGGCTCTAGTGTGTTCTAAAATAAACAAACCTGTTTTAATTCAAATTTTGTAATTTCACATGCAAATATTTCATGGTAGACTCAGTAAGAAACCCTTTCTAAAGGAAAACCTGTCTATTAAGGGCCACTTGAAGGTGCATTGTAACACTTGTGTAATCATTTGAAATCCATGAAAGCTAAAATCATTGAAAGTAAGGTTTACAACACTGCATGACGAGGAATTGGCACTAGAGAAATCTCTTCCTTTGTGCACTAGATTCTTTTCTTTCAGGATTTTTCAGACCTTTTCCTCCCTCTTTCCACATCTCTGTGTGTCATTAACTGCTTCTCCTCAGCCTCCTGCTTCAAAGCCCTTGCATATACCTAGTGCCCACCGAGCTGTTTCCATGGTGGTCTCTAGCACATCTGGCAGGGGTGTATGAACTCTGTCATTTACTGTTGTTTGGTTTCTAAGTCCATTTTAAATGTGCTTGTACGGCAACTTTCACCATTTTAGCACAGAGAGAGAGTTATTTGGCTTTTCCAACTTTGACATTTACTGGAAGAGATCACAGAAAGTCCAAGTTTTGAGAGACAAAGCTAGGACCAGTACCTCGCCTTCAGGTGGTACCTGTGCAGGCTGTCAGGAAAAAAGGTAATGTCAGAAGTGGAAGGACTTAGGAAGTGCTCCAGCTGTAAAATTCTCCAAATGTAAATGTATTTGTTTCTACAAGAAGCAGTTGCTCTCTGGAGGAGGAATGCAGCTGGCACTAACCAAGGGAATCTACAAAGAACTGCACCAAAAAAGCAGCAGCCCAAGTTAAAAGAAGGCTGTGTGTTAAAGACCTAACTGTATTTTGTTAGGAATGGCTGAAGTAAGCTCTTTTCCTGGCAGTTATTGTTTGGTGGAGCTGAAAGAATGAGCCAGATATTATGCCATTACTTTGAGATAGAACATTTGGGAGAGATTAAATAGGTTTGCTCACTCACAAAATACATTTGGGCCTTGAGTAGCAAGTTCAGCAATGAGTGCAGAGCCAGAGAAACCAGGAAGGTCAAGAGGGATTCGTGACTCAACGTGATTTGAGCTGAACAAGGGGTTATCACTACATGCAGAAGTTCTCTTTCTACTCCTAGCGAGGACTCTGCTTTCCCACAGCAAGATTGCAAGTCCCATTTACTCTCAGGCAGGTTGAATATCATGTGGGTTTTGCTTCCCTCTTTGATTTGGCTGTGTCTGCAAACAGCTTCTTGTTGCCATTCATAGGAAGATGCAATCCTAATGAAATCCAGCTGTATCTGTCTTGTACTGTACTGATAATGTGGTGTCGTCTGCTTCCTTCCAAACTAGAACCTCCCGCTTTGCTTTCAGACTTTACCTGCCACACTGGCAGATGCTCTAGGAACTACACATCTCACATTCCAAATCTTCTGGCACCTAACATCTTGGACTTTCCTGTGAGCTACTGGATATTCGAGCCAAATCCTTCAGTCCCATGAGTTCCCACTTAAGTCAGTCATTGCACAATGTGAGCACAGCCAGGCTCTCTCTTGTCTTTTCTCCAAATACCAAGAGCAGATCTTTTATGAACTGGTAGAAAATGAACTGTGGATAGGAAGATGAGCAAATGAATTAAAAATTCCTAATATGTACATGTAATGAAATAGCACGTCAGTGCTCCAACAAAGTACATCCCAACAAAAAGCCTGCAGAAGAAAAATTTCACTGCACTATTTAAAGTGAAAAGATCCTTCCCTTCTTTCCAGTGTAAAATACATGCTTGCTAATATGAGGGGAGATGTACTGTGTGAGGATCTGTTTTCTTTGAGAGTACTGCACTGAGGAAGAAAAAGATTTCAAGTGGCTTTTCTCCACTTTGTTGGCAAGTCAGCCCCCGTATCTCCAAGGATGACAGGAGTGCTTGATACACGGAGCAGATGAGCCTTGAAGGATGTGAGGAAAGCTACTATACTGGGATCAATAGCATACTTTTTCCTTCTGTAGCATGCAAACATTTGACCTGACATAGACTAGAAATTCCTCATCTGCTTCTTCCTTTTTATTTCTCTTTAAAGAACATCTGAATATCTGTTCATGCTTGTGGGGAAGTCCATATGCATATATTTCCTTGGGAAGTCATCTCTGCTTGGGAAATCAGAGAGAAATTTAGGTGTAAGTTTTACATTGATTCTGTTTACATTTACCTGAAATATATACTGCAGCCAGAAAAAATAAGAGTTTTACCAGTGACATGTGAGTTACAGGGTGCTCCAAACTCTGCTAAGGGGACCTCAGCTCATTAATGGAATATTTTTATGTGTTTTTAATGTTTGAGGGCCTCTTACAGAAAAATGCTTCCAACAACAATCTGTGTTTAAATGTTTTGCTCTCCAAGATATGTATTTTCACAAAGAGAGTGGGTTGGGGAATATATTCAATTGTTTTTATTTTAACCAGGAGTGCTTTCCATTTGATCAAAATTGGAAGGAAGCATCACCTGACAAATGAAACTATAAGACCGATCTTTTTCAGAAGAGCTGCTGTTTTGTTCCTTAGACATACTTCGCATATGTACTGCTACTGCAGTGCTGAGTCAAACATCATTCATCTGTAAGAGCAGTGGAGCTGAAGGTCAAGGAACAGACTCTGCAGGTGTCTTCCCCCAGGGAACCTTTCATACCTGCTGTTTGGTGCAACCTCACCTATTACATAAGCGAGAGAATTTACTCTTCTGACAATTGTTAATGATCTTCAAGGATTGTATTATGTTGGCAGGGGTGATTTAGAAGGATTCAGAGTGAATATGAGAGGCAAAAAGCAGCCTTCATCTACTGCCATATGCTGGATGGTGCTGTTTGACTACAAAGGTGTCTGATCTTTCTCCAAAAGATCAGTGATACAACTGCTCTCCAGTACTCACGGATAAATCAACAAAGAGTATATATTTTCTTTTTCCTTTTGTATCTATTTTTGAGTAGACTTTAACCTGATGAAAAATACTGGAGTGACTCTTCTATTTCACTCTTCTATTCCAAAACCAAGATGAGTAGAAACCGGGGGAACACTGCACTGACACAGAGGGAAAGGCATGCCTTTTCAGATAGTTGATAGCCACTGAGACACAGTCTGGAGCAAACCTGACTTATGATTTGCTTTTCTGCCACTGGAAACAAGAGGAGGGAAGGAAAGATTGTGCTTTTGTAGTTGGCAACACAACAGCACACCAGGATTTGAAGAACTGACTGCAGTTACAAAAGAGACCTACTTAAGATGGTTGCATGGTATGTCTTTTCATCTTCTCAAAAAATCAAAACACACAGTAAGTGAAGTCCAGTATTAGTCTGGAATGATTTAGACAGAGGAGGGCTCCTGGTAGTGAAAGCAAAACTGCATTTGTTGTAGGGACACATTCATTTTTGGGAGCTGCCAGAAATCCATGTAGTTTCAGCCAGGACTAATTCGGCCCTTGCCTCTGAGTGAGCTCATAGAGTCACACAGTCTGTCATATATTTAGAAAACTTTTTGTTCTACCAGAGAATCCTTCAGGATCTGTCAGTGAGTAGTTCTAATGTCTGCTCTACCTGTTCCTGCTAGGAACAAAACTATACTACTGACAACTCAGTGCATTCCATATGCAGTATTATTTTCACCTTGGGTAGGTTTGTTGGGTTTTTTTGCTGTTGCTGGTATACTGTCATAGAGAACCTATCTTTCTGGTGTAGAGAGGCAGTAGTGCTGACCTTCTGGCTTAGAAACCTGCCCCAGTCTTACAATATAGTCTATAAAAGAGTGCTGTAGATGGCCTGGGAGGGAACACAAGGCATTAATTCACTGGAGCAGTTGTGCTGATATCCTGGACTGTGAAAGCGCAGCTGGGTCAGTTTAAGAGCAGCAGTCAGTTCCAACAGGGAAGCCGGGCTTTTATAATTCACACTACAGTCACCTATTGTTTTGTTTCTTGTTTTCTCAAGATATTTAGACATGTCTGGTGGGCAGAAAAGTGAAAGACTGGGTGTGCCAACTCCAGGCAGCCCTAGCGCTCTGCAAACTTCCTCTTCACAGCTCTGTTCCTGCTATTTCACAACAAGGCTGTAGCACCTGCTGTGCTTTTGGTGCTGAATCTCACAATCAAAGCACCTCCAGTCTGGCCTGCATACATTTGGACAATTTTAGTGTGTAATCCCACATAGCACTGCTGGATCACCTCAAGTTTAGTGAAGAGAGGTGAGCCCAGGATGTGTTTTAAAATGCAATTGAAAATGGAGTTTAATTAAACAATGTTCTGCAGTGATTTTATGATAGCAGCTGAAGGCTCAAGACTTTCATTTCAGCTGGGATTCTGGACAGAAATCAATACATAAATACATAAACGACTCTTCACAGCTTCAAAAGGATACTGTTAATGAAACCAAGATACTTAGTATTTGTTAGCTAAATAAACCCCAACAATTCTGATTTTCTGGTCTATTAAGCCATGTGAAAGTATAAAAAGGCCTTAGGACAGTCAGCTACCCAGTAAAGAATTCTTCCTGCTTAGGGTTTCATTGATGAGAACAGACAGCTGCCTGTTCCCTTCCTTGTAGTTGTATGTAAGAAAACAATTCGAAATAAATCCAGATATGCTTTCTCTTCTGCTGGATTAATACTTTGGAGTAGTCATGTTATGAATGATAGGTTGGCACATCAGGGGCAAATATCTGCAAATACCTTGTTTTTGTGTGCCCTAGCTTCTCCTCTAACCCACTGTCAGAGAAACTGGAGAAGCCATTTTTACTGTATTAAAAACGTTTGAGTAATTTCTGAAACTCATGTTTCATCCCCTCTATCATGAAGCTAATTATACGGGTAGATACCTGTTTTGAAAAATTAACAACGTGCCAGTGCTAATACACAGGAGATTCATGGACAGTGTGTTGAATTCCCAGTACTGCTACTCCTGGCTTTCAGCAAAACCAGTGGGAGTTTTTAGGTATAGTGAGTATACCTAATATTATATAAATACTTATTAGTAATTGTATTTATTCGATTTTTGGAGACTCGTGAACAAAAAAACAACCAAATGCACTTTAACAAAGTTAGTAATTTAAAAATGTGTGAGAGTTAACTTTGTACTCACTTCTTTCTACTCTGTTCATGTCATTGCTGGTTTTATAAAGCTCATGGATGAGTGATGCTTTTCGCTTCATGCATGCTAGTATCTCTGTCATGAATGTAGGTGACATGTTGATGGAGCACATTACATTTTCATTCCTAGCTAAATAATACCAAATTGAGAAGTGAATACCTAATCTGTTGGTATTAACCTTGCTAATAGAGAGCCTGATGGAGTTAGAAGAGTTGAACTTTAATTGTTTTACCATTACTTTTCTCCAAGTACAGGTGCCCGGATAAGCTAATCCTGCACTGTTTCGTCCAGTTCAGACTAACATGCATAAAGCAGGAGGTTTCTTTGCCTTTTCCTCTGCAAAGAGTTTATGGTTTTTGAGCTTTTGCTGTGCAAACTGTCTGTGGAAAGTGTTTGCTCACACCGGGGGGAAATACACAAAGCAAAGTGCCTTTAATTGCTTCTGGAACAGTACACAGAATTGTTTAGATTAGATTTACTTTTCTGATTTGTGCTTAGAGACAGAGCTGACCTCTGCCAGAACTACAAAGAGCACCCAGCTGAGGCTGTTAACATCTCTTAGGAAACTGTTCAGGAATGAGCCAAGCTCATTGCCCAGTGCTGTAGTGATTACAGTAAATCCTCATCTTCTGCTGACTTCAGCGGGGTGTTTGCAGACAGCAGTTGTGGTTCAAATGGGATCTCAGACCCCAAAGAATGTAAAACATGTATCAAAATCTACTCATTCGTAATAGTAGTTTTCTTTAGCAGCTTTCATTTATAATATGTCAAACATATGTTTTTCCTTGAAAACAGGAGATGTGTGAGTGCTCTGCTTGAGGGGAATGTGAGGAAAAGAAAGCTCCATGCCATGTCTGACAAGAGCAGCAGTGTCTTCTTGTCTTTTTTCTTAGGCACTGTGGTCTCACCTAGTGGGACAAGTCAGATCCCATAGCAGAGCTGTGCTCCAGTGTCTGCATTGTCCAGTTAACTGTCCTTATGTCCCCAATTCCTGTATCAACTGTTGGGGTGCATGTTTCATCTGGTTTTATGTTAAATCCACAGTTTATTGTATGGTTCATCCCCACTCCCACCCTGAAGATAAAATGGTTTTTTCCCTCTCCTCCCCTCTACCTACCCATTCCCCTAATAAAGTCATATCCTACCCCTGAACCCCTATCCATCACCCAAACCCCTCCTCTATTTCTAGAGGGTTCCCTGCCAATCTCCCAAACCCTGCCCTTAAGCCCTGTCAATCCCTCAAGATCCACTCCCTTTATTCCAGAGAATTCTATCTTCCTTGGCGCCCCATTTATCTGTTATTATATCAATCATTCAATTGTAACCCCATTGGTTACTGTATCTCACGTCCCCCCCCCGCTCCGTTCCTACTGGTTATGCCTGGGCTCTGCCACCTGTTACCACCCCCCTTTAAAGGCTGTTGCACCCCTTTGTTCTTGGGTCCATGCGCTCCCGGTCCAGTCGGTCCGGGCTCGATCCCGCCGGTCCCTGGGTTTAGGAAATAAACCGCTGATTCCTGAACGTCGCCGGGGTGTCTGGACTCTCCTTCTCCCCTTTGCTCTCGAGCCTCGCGGCTTCCCTGGATTCTCGCCTGGAGCCGATCGGCTCCGATCCCGCCTGCGCCCCTTGACTCATCGGGCAAGGGCGGACCGTTAAAATACGGCGTGCCCCGCTTCTCGAGCTAGCCGGGACACCGCCCGTAGTGGCGAATCTCGGGGCGACGCTGCAATCAACTGAAGGGCTGATACGAAGATTTACATTATTGTTTCTAACATTGCCCTTGCAGACGGTATTATGGGCATTGCTACGGTTTCTCTGTAGTTATCTCAGTCCTTACCTCCTTTTGTTTGGCCTGCTTGTCTCCTTGTTTTGTGAATCTCGTATGTTGCCCTGTTTCCACTCTGCTTCTGAGGTAGTAAAGGTACCTAGTCCCCATCCTTTCTGTTGCTGGATATCTATGTGTCTAAAAAGAGATACAATGCTGGTGTCACCCCTTGTACTGTACTGAAAAATTGTTCATTGTTTTAAATTATGTGTGTTTATTGTATGACTGGTGAAGAGCAGTCTCAGTGAGACACTGCAGAATAGATACCTCAGTTACAGCTTCTGTGGGTACGTTTGGTCTAGCTCCAGTTCATGTACACATATATCACAAATGCTGGGACATTAATTAGCACAGTTTAGTCTAGAAACTATGTATTTAGTACAACAAGGAACAAGGTCTCTGCTTTTATCCTTAGGGACAGCAAAATAGGACATATAGGTAATAACAGCCACCTAATACTTAGAGAGTCAGCAAGAGTACATCTCAAAAGCAGCCTGTACCGGCACATAAGGCACGTGAGAGCACTAATTTAGAGAGAGCCACAACTTGGAAGTTTACAAATAAGAGACTATACAGGTCCCTACAAATGTTAGCTGATCTTGAAGCCAGACGGAAAATGGCTGCTGGTTTTTTACTTTCTCCCAAACTGCCTGTTTCAGAAAGAAGACCTTTTTTCTTTTTTTGGCTGTTATTTGTAAATACAGGTGAAGTACAGACTGATGGCTAAAGCAGCCGAATCACAGAAGCACTCCTTGCTTCTTCACAAAATGTCTGTTGCTCTGGTCTGTGCTTCAAAGGCAATATTCAGCTCTTTGCCTGGCACTGCAGGCAGGACCCAGCTTTTCCTCCCAGCTCATAGGCCCCAGGTCTCTGCTGTCTTTCACCAAGTTAGGGAACTGCTGCCTGTGCACAGGTAACAGTTTCTGCTCACTTTTGGCATCTCTCTCATGGCCACACATCATCTTTTGGCAGCACATTGCTTCCTAGAAGCTGAAAGCTAGATTAATTTGAACACAAGAAAATACTTTGGCATTTATGAATACAATGATCTTTTTACTGTTTTGTTACTAATACTGTTTATTTTCACCTTAGTTATCCTTTAAACATCATCAGTGTGCCTGAGATCTGTGCCTCAGTTTTAATAGGTTATGTTTGTTATTTGAGATTTCCTTTAAAGTGCTGAAGATGGAGGCTCTGGAATCCTGGGATCTCAGGTCTGAGAAACTGCCAGGAAACAAGAGTGATACTGAAGAGTTAGTTGATGGAACGTTCAAGTCAAGTGACAGAACAAAAGCGGTGTAAGTGATGGAGAACTTGATTGTTCAGTAACTTGTTTTTATAATAGCATTCAGGAACTCAGAAAGTGTTACACGATTTTTATTTTGAATGTACTGCAGCAATGAAAGTTAGCCTTTTACTTGGTGCTTGTTCTGTTCACAAGTAGGTGTAGGGGAACACACGGTAATCTCTACACACTTTGCAAAGAGTTCATAACACTTTCATAAGCGAGTACAGTTACACCACGGAGTACTCTTGCAGACGGAGTTACTGTATGGAAAAAGTTTCCCATGCCTAACTAAGGACCATATTTAGGCCATTTCAGCCACATAAAGGAAATGAATGTACAGCAGAGGTCAGTGCCCTAACTGTTCTGTGCCAGAAATTCTTAGAGGTGGTATTTATACTGAAGTATGCATTATCTATAGCATGTTTATAAATATGTCTGCTAACTCTTTACAGCATTTCTTCTTGTAGAAACTCTTATAATAACATATACCCCAGGGTTTCATTTGTCCTTCTCCCAGCCTTATTGTTCTTTTTTCTTTATAATTAATTTAATTTTCAAACTCTGCCAACGTCAGTTTTGTTCTTCTTTCTTGCTCTTTTTGTTCCTCTCTGCTCACCCCCCAAATTATTGCAAGTCATTGTGCACTAAATATAGTTCTGCTTTCTGCTTTCCAGATGCTGGGAGCTTGGCTGACATCCTTATAGCATTCCAGACTAATTCTCTCTCTGTCACACTCACAGACAGCTATTCAAAGCAAATTTATTGAGTTCAATGTATCAAGAAAATGCTGATAGTTTTCTTTGCAGAATGCAGATTAAGGTTTAGTAAAATTTTCTCATGTTAAATTTTTGCTGGCTTTATACTCAGTTGCTGTACCCCATATTCATTTGTGTGATGGCCCACTACATGGTTCTTGCTGACATACATATTTCGTAAAAGATTTACTCTCTGCACACATCTCACTGTGCATTTCAATTATTTAGGTCTGATCTAGCCAGGCAAACTTCTCTCCTGGTGTAGCTGCAGTACACTGGAATATCAGGACCAGCTTCGGGGATGTTTCAGCCCAAAATATGGAAATTACACAGAAAAAGTCAGTAGAGTGTAAAAGTATATACAAATGTGAGCCACAGCTGCAGAATCAGTTTGAATGTGATTAGAAACTAATTACAGCTATCCAAGTCAACACTAATTTTCAGGAAAATTAACTTTCTGCTCCATTTCTTTTGTAAGCTGGTGCTGGTATCCTCATAAGAGCTTCCCACTAGGCAAGTGACTGTTTTGGTAATGGTAAGTAGTTCTCATATAGTGTATGTGGTATTCCTAGCTTATAAAGCAGTTTAGATTAGCAAAAGACACAGAACAAATCTGTAGTTTTCATTTATCAACAATTAGTAATGTCATGCACCAGTGCAGTATTTTTTGATTGGAAGGATCCCAATTTCAGGTCCACATTTACACTGAAATTTGCTAGAACAAATGTATTTGGATCCTTTATCCACTACTGAAATGCAGCTGTGGTACAGCATGGCAAGTGTTTAGGGCAGGAAGCAAGGAAATTATTGCGTCTAATCAAAATTGCAGTGGGAATTGATTGGCAAAGCATATTTGCCCTGAAGATGGGGCTGTACCACCAAACACTGGGCAATCCTGATTGGTACTTTGGCACATTAATTCATTATAAATGCAAGGAACTATTAGTTGTGAGACTTGGTAATGCACCAGGGTTTGATTTCTCTGCAGTCTTTTGTAAACTGCCTCAAATCTGTGTTGTCCATGGCTTCTTCTCTTTCCAGACAGCACTGCGCTCCCCCTCAGAATATTGCCTTGGAGAAGACTGAGCCCTGTCCCACCACTAAGCCCCTTCCTGCAGCATCTGCTCCTGAGAATTGCAACAGCCTTGCTGTGAGAAAGGCTGGGAAAAACAGAGGGCTCTGGCTCTGTGCCACCACTTAATTTCCATAATGCTTACTTAATGTCATAAACATACAAAGCCTACAAAACATCAGCAAAGTTGTAAGGCCAGATAAAATCTGGTTCCTGGGATCTGTGCAATCCACTGAGTGCTCTATGAGGCCAATGAGAAGCAGCTTCCCTGGAGGTTTCCAGCCCTTGGGATTCCAGAGGAACCACGGTCCCAGGTGCTGCTGCCGGGGCTGCCCTGTAGCAGCTTGCACATAAATATTAGTATCAGCCTCTCACTTGCTGTGCACCCACTTCCAAAGGGGCTGCAACAGTCCCCACCCAGAGTCTCTCACAACACAAGGAGCATGTCATTCAAGCCAGAAAATAGCTGCAGTTCAACACAGGGTTGGTGGGAAAGGATCATGCAGGACACGTTACAGAAGCTGTCCTGGCATCCTGCTCTGCTGAAGACTGGCTGGGGAAGGAGTGGGAGAGGCTGAAGGCGATGGCTGTTCTCAGAGCCTAACAAGAGGCCACATTGTTCCTGGGCCTATCAGTTGGTTTCTGATTCACCCGCAGCCAATGTGCCATGATCAGATCACAGCTGGCCCAAGGATATGCTTTCCAGTGTGTTTAGTGCTTGGAACAGCCCCAGGTTTCAGGAACACATGGTGAGGAGGAGGGGACAGATGTGAGACAGAGAAGGGCTGATTTTTGCCTTCCCTCAAGATGAGCGTTTCTTTCATAATTTGATTGTGTTAACAGCATTCCAGGTTGTAAAATTAATTTGAAGCCTGTCTAGATCTGGGTGAAGGGCAGGCAGAGAGAGAGGAGGGTAGAAGAGGCAGTGTTTGCTTACATGGCTGCATGCCCCCACTAGCAATGCCCTCTCTCGCTGGTCAGCTGTGCAACTGCTTGTGACAGATCATAGATGGATCCGGAGTACTCAGCCTGTGTCATCTTTCTGCTCCAAGCTCTGAGACAGCTTTGTTTGTCTCTACCCTGGAGGTTCTGTAGCTGCTGCATCCCAGTGGGTGTATCTGGCAGTAGCTGAGCTTCCTTGTGTGTGAGCAGTGACTGACTTCATTTCAAGAGAGGGGAATGTCCTGAGTGTGACTGAGGACAGAGCAGGACTTAAGTTCCAGGCGGATCTTTCCATTTATCATTGTAGCACAGTGCTTCTGAGAGATTCCTGACTTTTTGTTCCAATTTCCTCTTAAGCAATAACACACCATTCCTAACCTACTATCCTAAGCTTCCCTGGGTTTTGTAATCAATTTTGCTGTTTCACCTAGGAGTGGCTGCAGTTCGGGGAGGAATGAAGTGGTGCCTGCCTGTTTACAGGTCCTTAAAGCAAATCTGTAATCTCCTTGTCATCTCGCAAGTCCTTCACTTCCCGGCAGGAATTTTCATTTCTCCTTCCCAATCTTCCAAAGCCAACCTGAGAAAGGCAGATAAATGCAAGTGCCATGTGCTGTCATCTCTGCTCCACTGCAGAATGTCAGTAATAAACTACACCTTGTCAGGGAAATCTGCAATTCTCTACCTACAGTCTATAGTTTGTAGGCCTATAAAGCACTTTAATGCTTGAGAAAGTTGATCTGTTAATCAACAAAGGTAATAAGCCAACGTTTTTTCTTCTTCCCCTTGCAGGGCCCCAGTTCTATAAGGAGTCATAGAAGTTAAACATTGAAAAAGACCTGCAGTGTAATTGAGTCCATCTCCTAGTGGTGCGGGGGTGTTCTCTATTATGGATTTTATTGTTATGTCAGCCTGGTTTTAAATGACCTCTGCAGCATGATTTATGCTTTTTCTGGAAATATTATGCTTAGCCTAACACATCCCAACATCTTGAAGATTTTCCTGATACATTTATCTAAATGATTCCTCTAAAAGTTAATCCAGTTTATTTCAGTTAAATCTTTCCTCTTCTGCAGCAAAGTTCATTCTACTGAAAAAACAATTCCCTTTTCCTTTAAAGGGGCTAGTGGGACAGCAAGTCTGCTATTTGGCGTGGCTGCAGTCAGATCTCATTTTTCAACCGCACCCTTCCTCTTCTCTGAGAAGGAGGGGCAGTCTTCATATTTTCCCTTTAAGCTGAGCTATGAAAAATAACTGTTTGCCAAAATCTTTTACCTTGGCCATATACCCTCACAGATGTTTTCTACAGCATAAACAAAGCGGCAAAGAATGTCGGGGCACGAGGGAGTCACGGTAGTTGAGATGGGAGAGATCAGGCTGGAGAATTACAGCTCCAGCCACTTGGCTGTAGTTTGCCTTTCAGAAATGCGCAAGAGCTGCTCCCACTGCTCAAGGAGCAGAGCCAGCTGTAAAATCACCCGCAGCTTGATATAACATGAGCATTCAGCCATGCAGTCTAAGCATATGTAATGCACACGTCACCACAGCATGTGTGGAAATTAAGAGTAGTGATAAATCTGGCTGGTAAGACCAGGTTCTCAGCTGTTCCTCAGCCATCTCTCTGCTCAGAGAGAGATTGTGCCAGCCATTGCAATTGGGAGAATAGGAAAAATTGTGAGAAGAATTGTGTTGTACATTACACACAGGGAATGGCAAAATCTGGCTTCACACCCCAGGGCTTAAATTGTACTGTTAGTAGTGTCCAGAACTTCAGAGTTTTATCATGGACTTTGCCAGCTCCAAGTGTCTATTGACTACAGCTCTCAATGAAACAGAATATAGGTCTTGAGTACCACAGCCTTATCATGTAAGAGAATTTGCTGAAGTAAGTGAAACATCCTGAATTTTGTTGGGGCACAATGTCACTTTGTCTGTTCTGCCATATTTTTGACCAATTAAAATGTTCAGATGACTGTTTAGTAGGTTCCTGCTGCAGATTTTGAAGGGAATCAATTTGGACAAAATAAAGTCAAGAACTGTTAGGACTGGAAACTTATATGAAAATAAGGAGGTACTCTTCCTAAAACAAATATTTCTAACTGATTGAATGCAATACATAGCCGTGAGTCCTGTAAGATCCTGATGAGATTCTGACAGCAGGAGATGGTGACAGTAATGTGGCTGTTTACCTAAGCCTCGCCGTTGGCTCAAAATACTACTCTGAGCCATTGGAAAAGTTTCTTACTGTAAACAAATTTAGCTCTTAGCAGTCTTGGAAGGAAATTCCTAATGACCAGTGTAAACCACCTGGTGCAGATGAAAGGCATCAGGAATCTGGGCAATAGTTAAGCAATTGAAGGCTTGGGAAGGAAGCTCAAAACATCTCCTGTTGTTACATATGAATCACAAAGAACATACTGGTTGTGTTTGAGTATATCCCAGAGGATCAGTTTGTGAGCCCTCCTGCATATTCTGGTGGGTTGAGAGGCACCAAAACAAAGGAGACCATGGTTGGAAAGATTTGCATATTAAGGAAAAGAATGTGGAATGTATGTATTATGTGTAGTAAGACTGTGGAACTAATGGCTTATGACAGGGATACAACTATGGAATTAATGTGATTTGGCAGGCAGGCATTAATATGGAATGGACAGTTTTGGAGAAAGCAGAACAGGGATGCAAAAGACTGTAGCTGAAGCTAGTCTCTTGCATACGAGCTGTATGGAGAGAAGGTTTCTTACACATATATATGCAAGAGTGAACAGAGTTTATCCCTATGTCATTATTAGGAAGTAGATAAAGATCTTTATTTGTATTTGTAGGGTGTGAGAAGCTTTTACTCTCTATTGACTTGGCATAAAGAAGCCTTTTGAGCATACATCCTGCTGTTTTGTGTGGCTATGATTTAACTGCCATCATAGTTTCATTGTTTAAAGCTCCTAAATGTATTTAGGCTTTTCTATGGAGAAAACTGAGATTAATATATTTATGACTATCAAATTTATTGGAGATAAATATAATTATTGTGTATAGCAGATCCCAAAATCTACTGCTCTAAATACTCGCAAGCATCCTGCTAGCTTAAAGGGTGATGAAGTTGGTTCATGTTTCATGGAGGTCCCAGAAAGCATTGGTAGTCCTGGTGTTAGGGTTATATCAGCCAAAGTTCCTGAGAAACAGCCCCTGTTAAAAACATCACAGCATTTTTCAAAACTATCTCATTCTTTAAATATTTTTCTGTGCCTGTGTAAGGTCTCATGTTAAGATTTAGACTCTTTCTCAGCTGCTCAGTATTTGTTCAAGCTAATATACAAGAGAAAATAATCTCAGAAATGTTATTTGTAGTTATTTGAAAGTCCACATCAGTACATGTCACACCAACATAAAGTGTGGTTAGGGCTTTTTTCAAGGAAAAGAATTTCTCTAGCACATTGGTAGCTCCAGGTGATATGCTGGGATTCTTAGATCAAGCTCCATTTGTTCACTGTGAGTTGAGCTGTTCTCCTGGCAGTTTTTAGAGAACATAATTTGTTCAGAGACATCTCAACTTGTGTTTGCTAATGGAGAAGTTCTCACCTGGGGCCAGCATTCTCCTGGCTCTCCCTATGTCCAACTTCTTGGGTTGTACATCCACTTCTTGGGTTCCATCATCTCTGCTAGACATCCCTGTGCTAAAAGCGGGGAATATACTGAGGTTATGAGAGGGATGAAGGGAATGGCAGAGATAAGGGTATTGTAGCAGTGGGTGAGCTGTTCTGAAGTGGGGGGGGAGAAATGTGTGTGCCAGGAACAAACCAGCAGAGAGCCATGGATGAATGAAGTGTGGCAGAATTGTGCAAACGGTGTTTTTGTGGAAATGATTTTGTCTGTTCTGTGCATATTTCTACTATGTCTGTCAACCTGTATAGAAGTGTCCCCACTGAATTATCAGCTTTTCCATGACTCCAGCATGTTCCTGCAGCCAGTCCAGTCTGGAATCTGTCTCCCTGTATAGTGGAAGAGTGCAGACTCTTCTGGTCCCTTTAGTGTGGGAAGCAGCTAAATATAATCGTCTTGAAAGCAAGAAACAAAACATTGAGGTATATGCCAGCCTGTAACTCAGCCATAAACCTACCCTCTTTGAGCAACACCTCAGCATGCCAGTGAACAAACACTAGCACAATTGCCTTCTCACCACTGCTACAAAAGAGTGGCACAAGAACACTGCAGGAGGCTAACATGTTTTCTTGGTTGAAGCCTTGGTTGCATAAGGAAATTGAGCAGCATCACTGTTCTGTAATTACTGCCACCTCATAAGCAGGATTTCACAATATCTCTGCCATTCAGCCTCTGTTCAAAAGGCTTTACATGTAGGTGTGGGAGGCCTCCACTCAGACACTTAGTTTGCTCCACATAAACCATTCCAACCATTCCAGCTTGGTAGATGTTACCAGCCATGGCCTCCAAAACATGTTTTGTCAGCTCAGCTCTGGGATCCAAGAGACATAGCATCATAGAAATGTAGTTTAAGGAGGGATCTCTGGAGGTCTCTATTCCAACATCCTGATAAAAGCAGAACTGTTGCCAGCACTTAAGAGGTCAGCTGTGATTTTGTCTAGCCAAGTAATGAAAACATGCAAGGATGGGGATTGCACAACTTCTCTGAGTAACCCATTCCAGCACTGTACTACTCACCCAGTGAAAAGGTTTTTCTGATGCTCAATATGTGCTTATACTGACGTATCTGAAAGATCCAGGTGGAATGAGACATATCTGATCCTCTGAAGTTCACATCTGTCTCTCACCACCACAGCTCCTCCATGTTGCTTCGGTTGTTGCTTTCATCAGTCATTACAACTACGTGCCACATAGCAAACAGGCACAGGCAACAAAAACCTGGACCTGAAAGCTGATGAGCACTATCCACACAGAAGGTTGTTCACTTGGACATTTTTTGCATCTACGGATGGTAGAATTACATTATTAAAAAGACCCACTACAGAACCAAGGATGACCTGTATAACACTGACCACAGGCTCTTTTCTGGTCACTCTGCCTTAAGCATAATGCCCTATACTTGACCTAGGGAATTCCCACAAAGCTATGATTTGAAGACATTAAGAAATAGAGAATATGAGAGTATTTTGGCATTGCACTACTTTAACTTGGCAGCAGCCTTTTTGAGGAGCCAGATACAGTGTTTGGATGGAACAGTACTCAAATTGCTTGTAGCTGATGTGAACCTTAGTTTTTAGTTTTTTGGCTTTGTGAAAAAGGTGTTAAACATCAGCCACTCCTCACAGTATAGAATGGTACAAAGCAGCCCGGCATAGCCCTAGGTTATGTCTACTACTAAAGATTTGCAGTATCTAATACAAAACCCGGCAGTGAGGCTTTTTCATTTCTCTGATGGCATGTGCAGACATTGGAGTCACTTCTGTGCTGTCCTTATGTGTGCAGAAAGCTTTGCTGGAATTTCAGAATTATTTCCCTTGCAGCTCTAGTTTCTTACTAGAAAGAAAGATTGTCTTGAGAGCTGATAATAGCAACTGAAAGTGGTTTTGCCTTCTTGTCACCTATCCCACTCCACTGTTAGACACCATAAACCACCACCATAAACTTTTTGACTAATGAATGCATTGCTTCTTTACTTACTAAGCAAAGACTCCTCACTTTCATTTTTGTACCAGAAAGTTTTCCCTTCCTGCACTCTTAGAAATAAGATCCCTTTCCTTTCACATCCAAAACTTATTTCTGAAGAAACAACTTTAAAATTGTTTTCAAGATGATCCCTGGTTGAATCATCAGCACTGCTTCCTGCTTCACCTCCACTCTCCGTGGAGTTCTCTCAGTCTCACATACCTGACCTCAGCCTAATTAGTTTGTGAGAGCTAGAAAGTTTGCCGCCCGCGGTGTGGCTGTGGGCCAGACAGGCAGAGTTCTCTGTGCCTGGTACTGTAATTGTTGTGAAATCTTGCTTGATGGACAGAAAGTTATTCTGTTGTTTGGCTTTTTTTTTTCAACAAATGTCCTGGAAAATATGCAGGAGAACGTTTAGGAGCTCAGGGAGTTTACTCTTTACAGGCCATGGTACCAGAAATCTTCATGTCCTTAACATTGCTGGGAGCCAAAGTGGATCAAGAGCACTTTCATTTTGAAGAATATTTTTTTTAAAAACTTAACACATTTTTTCCTGCTTAAACAAAAGTCCATATTATTTTGTAAGGCCTGTTTGTGGCTCCTGTGACACAGCAGAACCTTTATTAGGTCCTCAGGAATAGTGTTTATGTTGCTAGAACAATAGGACTTGTTACTGTGCTTCTCTTTACCAAAATAAGGGGCTCATTTTGCAACATGAGCTCTTACAATCAGTCCTGCTTGAATAGTCCTGTTGACTTCTTCAAGGCTGCTTGTGTCTGTAATGATTATGGTATTGAGTACTGCTCCTTGTAGAGCCCTGGGAATCAAGTGTGGTAGGGAAGAATCCTTCTCCCCTCACACGAGTCATGGTATGGGCCACTAGTCTTTCCCATGCCACTGCACAGCAGAGGAACAATGTGCAGCCTGGTGGTGTGGGCCACTTCATTAGTATCTTGCTTAGTAACTGTGTCTATTTCCTCCCCTCTAATAATGGCCATGTGGGTTTTTCCAAAGTATGTACTACTCAACAGTAAATGCATTCCTTGTTCACATGGCTATTGTGGTGCTGTAATCTTCCCTCCCTCCTGAATCATCAGTTTCAGTATCATTCTTCATTTTTGTTGGGGCAATGCAGCACTTGGAAAATGAGGGCCTAGAAGGCATGTAAGAGCCAGGCATTGTGTGGACAGGCTCTGTGCAGCATCCACAATGTAGTTCTACCAGTTCATCTCAGACTTAGCTAGTCTTGCTCTTACAGTCTGGGGGTCTCAGCTTTGCTGCTCGTGTACCCTGGTCCCAGATCACCGTATACTTGTTCTTTCAGTCCTTGTGCTCTTTCAAGCTGGTACCCATTCCACATACTCTCCTGAATCTACTGGTGCCTAGTTCTTGTTTCTAGGCCTCAACATCTGCCAGAATCTCCATGCAATTTACCCTGTCAGACTGTCAAGTCTTTCATCAGCCAGACCCTTACCTGATGCTGTAAAAATATCCCGTGAATTTCACAATGACTTGTACTGAGTACTGGTCTGGAAGTTCTGCACTGGAAATCAAATCTTTAACGAACTGCTGCAAGCAGCTTTTTGTAAGTTGCCCCATATGTTTTTAACAACACTGCCCACAGAGTAGTTAAAGTACAGTTCCACATCCATTCCAGCTAACCTAAATCAGGGCTGCTACTGCCCAGCCATGCTCCAGTGTTTCCTCAATACAAACAATGGTTTGTATCTGGCTGAAAGTTAACACTGCAAAAAAGTAAGTTTTCACCATCCCCTGGACCAGTTTCTTGCAAGGCTGGATGAGCACCAGTGGAGCACAAGAAAGGAGATGAAGGACTGTGATCAGGGGCTATAGGAGGCAGAGTTGATGCAGACACAGTTTAGGTCAGATTATACTGTTGCAGAAGCACAGCCTTTCTCACTGTTTTTTACCCTTGTCTTTTCTCAATGTAAGAGGCACTAAAAGTCACTAAAGATTCAATTGTAGGGAATTAATCATATTATTTGGATAAGGAAGCTCAAACATAACCAGAATTGAAGATTATAATTATGAGGTGTATGTATGCCATGATTGAATTTTCAAGATTAAGAGTTCAGTGCTGATCTGAGTCTTTAATTCAGTCTGCTAGTAAAATTAAAATTGAAAAGAAAGTAACATAATTCCTAGAAAGACAGTGGAAGTTATTTCCACTACTGAGTTGAATGTAATGCTAAGTGTTTTCTGGATTTTAGGAAAGCTAACAAATCATTTTGGTTGTATTTGGTTGAATCCTTGTTCTGTTGTCAGCACACGAGACTGTGAATGACTGATGTTAAAACCACTGTATCAGTGATTTTAATCCCATTGTCCATGGTTCCATCAGAGTCCACTGACTTCTAAGCAGTCTGCAAAAGATAAATGAAAACACAAAAACACTGCCAGGAAACTTAAATTCACAACATGGTGGTCAGGCACTTCTTTGGAAAATGGCCCCTGTTTCAGGTAATTTCTGCAAATGAGAGACCTGAACAGCAGGGAAGAAATTATCAGTTGCAGATCACTATCATGTGTCCAACCTCAGGCTGTTAGGGATGCATGGGAATCAATCCCATCTGATAGCAATTTAGGCACTATTATAAATGAGTTGTTTCTGTTAAGGTCCTTGAGAATGGATGACTGCATCACAAAAAACAGCTTTACATTTTGGATTAAATGGATTGATGATGGTAATCCCAACAGAAAAAGAATAAGAGGAAAACTGTAATTGGAGCTCAGCAAGCCTCTCAACTCTGGAATTGATCCATTGGTTGTGAGAATAGTGGTAGAGGTTTGAACTGGTGTTGAGCTTTCTGTATAAAGAGTATTCAACTGAAGTTTTGATCAACATTAAGCTTTGTTTAAAAATAAAGGCTGCAAAAGTTAAGTTACTTTAAAAGGTCTCCAGTTCTAGAAATGTGCTCCTACCGTTTCTCTTATCTTTGGAAATGCTAGTTTATCCAGCATAAAAAATTAACAGACAAATTCTGCCTTGAAGGTCTATGAGTCTGATCAGTGCTTTAGAAGCCCTGGAAGCAATGGCTTTGTTTATCTCCAGAACTCCAAGAATAAGCTGATATTGCTATTTTTAATCTGTCCGGAAATATGCAAAGAAGAGAGCTTAATTGCAAACAGACCAAACCTTATATAGGAAATGGGTATGTCCCTTGGGGCCACCTAAAACGTGAATGTCTGAAATTAAATTCATATACTCTTCTCCCTTGCTCCCTGAAGCACGTACTCTTGGAATGAAAGGAAAGGCTGTGGGCTAGCATCATATCCCAGTAGTTTCTATCCATTATAACACTCTGGTTATCTTAATATTCAATTAACAGATGTCTCCCAGCATGTATAAGCTCAAGGTGACTAGCTGTATGTCTTTGTAATGAAATCATTAAAGAGAACAGAGAAAAATTAGAAAAATAATTGCTCTGTTTCTGGGATCTTAATGTGGTTGCCAGAGAAAAATGAAGCAGGAGTATTGTGATTCCAAAATTTCACCCACACTTTTCTCAAGAAAGGGCTACCACCCCCAGCCAACAAAAAACAGTAGTCTCACTTCATGAACACAGTTCCCATCACCTGCCCAGTGATTCTGAAATCAGGATTATCTTTTTCTCAGCTTCCAAACATTACACTCTGTAATGGGTAATGTATAGGGTCTGAAGGTAGACCAGGTGCAAATGGCTTCACTAAAAGTTTCACCTGCCCATGGAAGAAGAGGAAATGACATTTTCTTTGTATAGGCGTGGCAGCAAACACTGATTGCCAGTGCTATTTCAGTGTTAGCGCTTCCCCTGGCTATTGCACTGAGCACCTCACGTGCTCTGTATGTGCCCTACGCTGCCTCATGGAGATAAAGCAATGCCCCAGCCTGTGTGTTTTTTCAAGTCTGGAAGCAAGTCCATCCCAAAGCTTCTCAGACGGCCCTCCATGGTGCCTACTTCCTTCAGAGCAGAAAACTTTGATGCCCCATATCTCTGCTGTGCTCTCTGGGCCACAGTGTCTCTTGAATCTGAATTGTAGCCTCCATGTTCTATGGTCATAGAACTGAAATGGTCTGGGTAAAATCCTAAATGCTGAGTGGCCTGCCGAAAAGAGTGCACACAGGGGACCCAAGAGCTGTAGATTTATTGCTTATAAACCAAAAATCGTATTGAAGAAAGCAGAGATAAAAATAGATGGGGAGCTTGGGGACCGGAAAGGCAGCCAGTGGAGATTAGATCCACTGCTGGTTGACTCATCCAGCTTGTTTTATTGTAGCACAGTTCCAATAACAACTGTATTATTTCAGCTTTTGTGCAGTGAGCAGACATTTGTTTTGCATCGAAGGTTTTTCACATAAATGTGCTCCGTTTTTTATTTCTTCTTGTACTTCCCAGCGTTTCTACTGGCAATTACCAGTGGGAGAGTCGATGGCTTCAAAAGGATATTGGCCAACTTCTCAGCTGGTATAAATCAGCAACACCCCTTGGTATTTAATAGAGCTGTGCAGCTTTATGCAAGTTGAATCTACACCAACTGTTCTTTTAAAATATGTCCCACCTTATAACGAGCTATGTTTTCTTCAGTAGTGGATTCTGAAATTAATGAGAAGCATTGGACAAACTGCCTCACAGGCTGTGCACAGCGCACAACTTGGCAGCATCTGCTTTCTAATGTGTGGCTCTGCTCAGCCTAGGGGACTTCTTTGTGAGGGACAGCAATGAGCCACGGCCTGTTGTGTCCTGTCTGCTAGCCCTGGGCTGTGATCCGCTGCCTTGCAGAAGATGGGCACACAGCCCGTCCACTGCCTGCTAGTTCAGTGTCTCACACTGCTTTTAGCTCCTTCTTCACTGCAATTCATTAAAAACCCTTCTGTGCTTGCATGGAAGTGGCTGTGAGGAACAGTTACAGTGAAAATGTAGGGAATGTGCATCAGGCTCTGTTAGCTGTTTGCATCTTGCATCACAACTTGGAAAGTACTGTCCTGCCAACTTAAGCTCCATTCAGAGGCAGAGGAGTTCTCTAGAAATGGGTTTGAAAATGACCACAGGGAAGGAGGAGAAGTATTTACGCCAAATGACAGGAGATCAGGTGGATCTGCAGGTGTGGTAGTGGCTGTGCATTTGTTAGAACATGGTGCTCTTTTGCAGCTCCTAGAGTGTGTGCAGACTGAAGGAACGCTTTGGGTTCTGTGCAGCTTTTCAGAAAAGACCATTTAAAGGTAATTTCATGAAGCAGAACCTCAGTGATCAGGTGGGCCACTTCTTACTCATGCTCCTACATCTCTCATTAGCTGTTGAGCAAGCCAGCCTCTGCCATGTTGACAGTATACAGATGGCTGTATATTTTTTACTGGGATTTTGCTATGGTTTTACTTGAGATGTTTATTTGCACTGATGTCACCTTCATTGGTTTCTCTACACAAATGACACAATATGTTCTGGACCATGTTGCTGTGCTAAACAGAAAAAATGCTGTTATCTCTTTCATTCTTTTCATAGTATCATGGAAGTGGGAGGGAGAATCTGCCAAAATGTGACTTTGTTTCATCAGAATCTGGTCCTTTATAGTGGAAGCTCTATGATAAGAGGCTTTTTCATGGTCGGTTTGTGAGTAGTGTGTGTAAATTTCAGCCCACCCCTACCATGGACATACACAGATCCTTTAAAAACCCCAATTTTAAGGGTTTTTTTAATGCAGGCAGCTGTATAACCAAAAAGAAGGTCTAAATTGATCCACAATCCATTTCTATAAATATGTATGAATAAAGTTACTTCATAAGTAACAACACAAAAAATGGTTTTGTTTTTTTCGTAAACTTCTCAGGCTTATGAATTTTTGATGACAGTCATTTTCAGGAATAAATTATGAGGTAACATCAGCTTTATGTAGGATTGAGATAAATTTGGGTCCAATTTAAATGAAGACCTCTGTAGAGGTAGAGTTAGGAAATAAGCGTGTGGGAAAATTGGACTGAGTGAGAAGGCAGCAGGGGAAAGGAAGCCGCAGTACAAATTAAAGATTGCAAGTAACAGGGCTGGATGCCAAAAGCCTAAGAAAAGAAAAGAAAAAAAAATTCTTGATTAGCTCAACTGTTTGCTTTGCTATATAAAAAACTGACCTCCTTGAGGAGCCCTGAGCCCCGGCCTCCTGGGAGTCTGAGTACGTGTGAGTGAGCTGCTGCCTTGCTGATGGCAACACAAACGCTCCAGCACCAGTCTTCTGCCTCGTGGATTTCCAGGTGCAAATGCTTCATCTGGCAGGAGTACTGCCCACATCAAGCCAACAGTGTCTTAATGTTTTATCCAGCCTGGCATTATATATTCTCCCTTTTCCAAACTACTGCAATAATTCTAGTTCCATTAGCTATGTGTGAGCATGTGTGTTGAAGGGAACTGCTGCCTCTCCGAGTAGCCGTAATGTGTGGGCCAAGTGTGACTTTCAAGGGGACAGAGGAAGGACAGAGCTGGCTTGACAAGCCCATGCCTCCAGCCAAGCTCAGACCCCAGTTCTTGCTACAGCAGCCAGGCGGGCTCCCCAGCTGCCCTCAGCTCCTGGACACAAACCACTGCCTGACGTACACTGCCCTCTTTGTGAGTCCCCACTCCATACGGAATATCCCCATCCTCCAGCCTCAAGTTCTGTGCCCTGTGTAGGAGGTGCTCCAGCACAGAGATCCTTATGGAAAACCACTGTCTAGACTTGAAATATGCCACCTTAATGCAAATGCTCATTAATGTCATCATTAATGAGCTGCTGTTATAGATCTTGATGTTACTGTCATTCTTCTCCCGATCCATTCACAATGCCATCACTAAGTTGAACCATTGCTGCAAAGTGGGAAATTTAACAGCTACATGGATTATGCTTGAGAACCTGACACTTGAGTGGGTGTGCTTTTCACACCTGCTGGTACTTTTTGATTGTGAGTTGTTCTGTCCTAGACACACTGTTGAAGAGGAGCTATCACAGACAAAGCTGCTCTGAGTACAGAGGGGAAAGAGTTATTTATAGAAACCTTTTGTCAGCGTGTCCCTCACTTTTACTCACAAAATAGTTTCTTGCTATCTAAATGCCCGTCTTCCTCCACTCTGTAACAACAAAAAGGAGTTATATAAAAGAGGTTGGTTCATGCATCTACCCCGTACAATTCAATTAGGTAGTATAAAGGCTGCAAGAGAAGATGATCTTTTTAACAAGTGAGGATGGAAGAATTGCGGGGCTTCTTTGTAATGGAATAGGATCAAAACAACTGATATTTAACATTTGTTAAAACTAGAAATGAATATTTCTAGACCCTGCTGTTACGGGAGAGTATTATAATCGCAGTTTTAGAGATGGGTAAACAAAGATGATGTTGTATTCACAAGGCCTCTAGAAAGCGCATAGACATAGAGCTCAGTTCCTGAAGCAAAATGTGTATCCAGGCTTGGGACTGTACCTGACTATTAAGATCACCAATATTCTGCTTTTTCTTGTAAATCTGCAAACACATGGGCATATAATAACAGGTTTTTTTCTGTAAAGCAAAGCTTCTCATCTACACAAAATCATTTGCTGTGGCAGAGAATGCTGTCTGACCTTCAAAATGCAGAGGGTTGCAGGGTGTGCAAAACATGCATATATTAAATTGTTCTCACCATCCTTGGCTGAGTATATTAAAAAAGGTGGGGACGGTCAGGTGGAAGTGTTTAGCAGGGGCCTTAAGAGTGACGTTTCTGGACACAAGAGATTTGCTGTGCTTTACCGTGTATTCCAGCATCCTCTCTGAGAAACGAAACAAAGGTGTTAAGCCCAAGTGAAATCAAATCCCTCAAGCAAGCTTAACTCAGGAATGTGAGAGCACAGTACCAACAGCAGAGGTGTGTCACCAAGAGAAAGATACAGTATCACCTGGTGTCTGTTCATACTGCACTGTTTATCTAAGATTCTCCAGTCTTCAGCAATGCCAATGAACTCTAAATACTCCTTGCTGCATGGCTGAGTGCTTCTGCCTGCATGTTACAGGTGCAGAAACAAAAGCACAGGAGGCCGTGTGGCCGGTGTGTAACAACAGCTACATTTTGGGTGAAGCTACATCTTGCACTCAGCAGATACCTAATTGAGACCTCATCTGACATCTAGTTTCAGTAATACTCCCCAGGTCAAAAACAGTCCAGTCCTTTCGATCTCCTAGGTAACACACTCCTTTTAGTAGTTTTTGCAGGATTCAGCAAAAAGGGAGAGAAAATCTCCAACTTATCCCAGAATTTGAAACTGTTGATATATAGTTTGGTTGTTTCTGCTGATGAGGTGAGATTTTCCAGAGTCAGGAGAGCATCAGAGCAGAAAATGAAGGCAGCTGGGAGCCTGAATGCAAGGCAACTGTCATACTACAGCAGACAGTGCCTAGGAGAGGCTACTAATGGGTGAAGTACACCCAGAATTCAAAACCATACTCATGCCACTGTTAACCAGACAGAGAGAAATGGAACATGAACACTTTCTGAGCATGAGCAGGCTGCACACATGGGAGCAATTTCCATCACAAGTTTTTTTATTCTGCAAGTTTTTTTGAATGTGTCAGACTGCTGTTCCAGCACAGAGTGATGACATTTGGAATTGCAACGTGATTGGCGTAGCAAAACCAGGAAAACAATAACATGGATAACATGAGTTTGTCACATAAGTAGAGTGAATTAAATTGATTCTGTGTAGTGTTTTCATCTCAGAGTGCTTGAGAAGTTTGTTTATAAATTGATTACTTCCCCATGGCTCAAATGCAGCCACCTCTGGGACTGAAATGCAGTTGTCATCATTGCACATCCAGTGCTTAGGCTGGCTGTGAAGGATTTGTTTTATTATGCATCTGGTTTCATCCAGCTGTTCATAATAAAATTAGAACTTTGTAGCACCTCAGTCAGATTCTTAGACTGGAAAGAGCAGTTGTTAGTGTCAGAAGTCCAAAGTCACTGGGTTTTCCAAGACAAAATTCGGACAAGTTGTGCTGATATGCAATTGCAAGTAGTTACAATGAACATCACATAAATTGTGCTTGGTGAATCTTGAGGACTGGGCAGTGGTTCTTACATCTCTGGAACTGGAATATCACAGCTACAGTTGTCAGGGAGGCAGGAAGTTATGTTATTCTAAGTTTTTTTGCCTTGGCTGTTTCTTTACTCTTCTTCAAGACCCCCATGATTTCGATAACACCTTTGAAGATGTCAGGGAATTGAAAGACTGCGAGAATGAAAATAGTTTGCATTTTTGTTTTGGGGTTTTTTGTTAAGCAAAATGTCAGTGGTTGACTGACTTCGTATGTTCCTCCTTGATATGTGGACCTAAAATCAGATCACAGCCTAATTCTACACTTTCTTTTGATTAGTAACAAATTTGTTTTGGCACTACTTCCTACTCTCTCACTGATTAGGAATAATAGAACTAGAATGGTAGAGCTAAATCTTATTTTACTGAAGACAGCTCACACTTATTCCTGCTATATTGTCAAATCTTGTTTACCTTAGCAGGTACAGGATGTGTAGTAGTGATAAGCTTGATATACCCTGCCACCTGTTTAGTTGTACTACCTTATAGTAAGATTACCACAGGGAAGTACAAATAAGAATCAAGAGAGGTTATATAATTTTTCCTAGCCAGGATTCACTAGTCATACTTCACCCAAAGTCAGCAACAGGGCTGAGAATATTCTCAGAGACAGGCTCATATACTTTCCACCGGGTCTTATCACCGTCACAAGCAAAAATTTTTAAGCAAATCATCACATACAAAATCTAGCATTGGCATCATTACTTTTTCATCAAATGCTCAAGGGATTAGGTTTGAACCCACCGAATCCTTCCCAATCTGCAAATCATAAATTTTTAACTGAAGCGAATAAATCCATGTATTCATGAGGAGAGGGGGCTTTGCCAGGCCATTTTGGCAATTGCAGTAAATGGGTTATGGTCAGTTTTCTAAAACAGTCTTCTCATAAAAGACACACAAAAAAAGACAGGAAACTTTTTACATTCATGGACAAGTGCCAAATCCTTCCTTTCTATCAGAATGCACTGACACTCAGCCTCTGCTAGCATTCATTGCACAGAAATTAGTGATCTCCAGTTTTGACCATATAGCTGCAAGAGGGTTGGGCTAGTTCTTTTTTGGGGACAACTCTGTCTTGTGTAGATTTAAGATATGTCAGGGCTGAATACCCTTTGTCCTTCAGTGTCTGGAATGGTTAAACTTTGTAGTCAAAGTACACTGCCAGTATTTTTGCAGCAGTTCCCTGGTGTTCTCAGGTCATGCAGCCAGGTTCCACACACATCTCCCGTTCCAGTGAATCCTTGTGACCACCAGTTCTGCACCCAGTCTATCTCCTCTGTAACCTTGCTGTATAGCTTGTCCAGGATTTTAAAGCTGTTGTGAGAAATTAACTTTTTTTCTGTCTAACCCAGTTTAAGTTTTTTTCAGGACAGATCTGAAGACTTTTACTGTGTTACTCTGTTATTTTTTTCTGCTGATCCTAACATCATCTGATCTGTGTAAATGCTGAAAACTTGGTATATCATCAAACATCTGCTGTATTTTTGGAGAAATGTCTCTAGTTTGGTGAAACAATCCAAATCACTAGAATTGTGATTCTCAGTTTGCACAAAATGCATTCTCTGTTTTTTAAGGGGTTCTGCCAGACCCTGCTGACACATGAGGCATTAGAAAATATTTGGCATCAGCCACTTCCCCAGAGATTTTTCCTCTTATAGGTAGTGGAAAATGATCTCTCTGTACACATGTATTCAATTCTTTTAGGTCTGTTCATAAGCAAAAGTTCCATCTCTTTTTTAGCATACCCATTCTGATGGTTCCTCTGTGCAGTTTATGGCAATGAATATATTCACCTCCTTTTTTAGCCTCTGCTACAGGCACAGGAATCCATGCCAGCATTGTAGATTAGAGAGCAGCCCTCAAACTCTCCTTCAACAACTTGATACCCTAGCTTTCCCAAGAAAAGGGCCTTCAGAGAAGGCTAAAGAATGGCTCCCACTTCTTGTAAATCACGTTTTTTGAGGCTATTGTCTACCTGTCTAGTTGGGGTTTAACCTCCTTGCAGGAATAAACCCCCCACTATTAGTCTGAGGTTTTACCAGTTCCCTCTGTGGCAGGGCTGATGCTGGCACTGCAGCTGCCAGCACACAGGCCCCAGCTCCGGTGCCCACCCTCAGGCCAGTAAATGCCATGTTTGCTTTATTGAGACTGTGGGAGCACTGCATGGCTCAGACAGCTCAGTTAGCCCACTGTGCCCCCACACAGGGCTCAGTACCACTGTTCTTCAGGGTATGCATCTCCAAAGGATGACAGGACCCTGCTCCCATAGATATTCTACCCAACCATATGCCAAACGCCATCCAGTACTGAGAGGGAACTCAGGGTTTCTTTGCAATGAATTACAGGGTTAAGGGCCTGCCATGAAGCTTGGATGCACAGTTCTTCTTCCAGTTCAGGGGAGGTTCGGGTCCTGGCCTATCTGCTGTTACCTAGGAGGCTCAACAAAGCAGACTTACAAAGCAGACCAAATGCAAACAACATTTAAAACTCCATGGCCCCTTACTAATGGGACTACGCTGTGTCAAATCTCAATAGCTCACACTTAACAGCCATGTCATTATAGAGTATGGGCACAAAACTGCTAAGGAGAGAGCAAGGAAAAATAATAAAAAAGACAAAATGCAAAAGGCTAAGGAGGCCCCTGGTTTCCTTAATGGAATTAGTCCTTCCTTTATGAATTCCAGGGTTAAAAGCTGTAAATGTGATTCGCATACTCCCTCCCCTCACCAAAGCAGAAAGATCTGCTAGACACATGTTCAGAGCAGAACAGGGGAAGACATGACGTGACTCAAGAGCCTGGAAGGCTAAAAGGAGTTGATGAGGGAGTGCTCTGCAGCCCTTGATCTTTTTAAGATTTACTGCCTTTGCCTCTTGCAAAGATTTTTTTTTCCTGGAAAATTCTAGCTTCTAGCAATTTAAAAAAAAAAAAAAAATTTGGCTGGGGCAATAAACAAGATCTTTGAAGGGGGAAGGAAGCCAAGAGAAAGTCAGGCCCATTAGTCACGCAGCTGCATTTCCTGTCACAAAGGACCCCAGTTGAGTAATCACTCAAAATATGCTTGTTATTTTTTCCTATTTTATTTCAACTTTCAGCCTGCCAGTATCTACTGCAAGAAAAAAATAAACCAAGAAAAGGTCTTTTCATTTCAGAGGGGAAAACAATGTAGAATCAGACACTGATTTACATTATTTTTCCTTTTCTTTAATTTTCATAGCCTAAAAAGGCTTCAGTGATACAAGAGAAATGTTGGTAGGGCACAGTAGGCCTGTGACAGTCCTGGTGTTTTCAGGGCATATAATTTCAGCAAGAGTGTCAAAGTTCCTGGGCTACATTTCCAGCTGCTCTCACTGATTCACGGTATGACCTTGATTGAGTCATGTATTCATTTATCTGTAATTTGTTATGAAAAGTAAAGATGATAACAGCTTTTGCAGAACTGTTTTGTTGGGCTTCATTAATGGTGCTTATAAGTAATGTTAAGTCCTCTGATGAAAGTTTTGTAGAAGTATTTGGATAAAGAAAAATGTAGTCAAGACTGAAAAGAAATAAACTTGTAATTCAAAGCAGAACATTCCTATTACTAAATTTTAAAATAATTATGTAAAAAGAGGTGAAAATAGGAGCAAGTCAATGAAATAGAAGGAGGAAAATCTTGCTGACGCTCTCTTTTGAAACACTCAGAGGAAGGAAGATACAGCACAGGGGACAACCCCTTTCATAGTGTTGAAAGAGATTGATTATACCAGCTCCCCACCCCTGCCTCTAGATCATGGATTAGAAGGTGCTGGCTGTGGTCAATCTGGTACTAACTTCTAAAAGAAGTCACAGATACATGACGGAAGTAAAGCTGAAAACCCTCTGTCTTCCCAGATTGCTGATTACTTTATCAACAAGCACACCTCCAAAATATGAAACCCTGCCCTTAATCTACTCAAAAGTAATGACTATGGTGACCAGGCCACCTACAAAGAAGGGCCATAAGCATGCCTCAGAGCACATAACAGTTTGTAGCTTACATTCTTGACAGGGTAGCTGAGTATCTGGCTCTGTGAAAATGATTGCAAAGGGATTGCAAATTTCTGTTTGGATTGCTGTCTAAGTAGAGAGTGGATGATTGTAGTTTATGCTACATAATAACATGACTTCAAATACTACACAAAAAATGAAGCTTACATTGCTTACATTTGCATGTAAGTGACTGGTAATGTCATATAATTCTCTAATTTGCACACATTTGATACCACAGATGTGCAATGTTTTCAAACCACAGCCTATGAGCAGATGTGATTTACACAGCAATATAAATCACAGCTTCCTAATGCTAGTTAAAGGGTGTAAACTCAAACAACTGTGAGATTTACACCAATTTGGTTTAAGAGTGACTTTGAAAGGCTGTTTACCTCTATGTTTAGAAGCAATTCAGAATGATTGTTTATGCATGTTTACACTGAATTGAAAAGTAAGAATCTTCTAAGTCATGACTCAAATGTGAAAAATTCCAGTCTAGATTACCTTTAGAAATTATCCTCAGCCTTTGTCTTCCCAAACAGCAGGCGAGGCAAGGTGTGCTCCTCAATGGGAACACAAGTGTACACTCCTGGCTTGTGGTCAGAGCTAGCATGAGGGCACAGGGGCTGTCTGCTACTCTCACACCACATGACTGTCACTGCTACATGTGCCAGTCTACTGGATCCCCACATCATATGACCTTCTATTCAATAGCAATAGGCTTATGTTCTAAAACTATCTCTGCCATGATAATAAAGGCCATTTCCAATAATTACTGATACCTACACAGATTTGAAATCATATACTGGTAGATATGAATGAATGGAAATTATTTGTTTACAAGGTCAGCATAAACTTTGTACTTTTCCCTTTATGAGAGCCAAGGTATGTGATAATATTTCCTATACCAGTGTTGTAGAGCTGTATTGGTATCAATCACAGCCATATCTAATATATCAGATGGTGTAAATAATAACCACCAATTGAATGAATTATACTGGTAAATATACAGGGTAGCAACTAATACTTCTGTATTTACTTACCTGGGTATCCTAGGAATTTGTATGGCTCTGTAGCCATGGTATTTGAGTATCTCCAAACCTCTGAATCTGTGATGTACCTGTTATCTCCATGCAGGTCTGATGCATATTAGTACAATTAGCCCTTTGTAGGTGTGCCACTAAAGTCCTAAGATGAATGACTGACTCAGAATCATCTCAGAAGTCTATGACCTCTTGATTCACCTGCTGGCTGTGAAGAATTACTCTCCCTCCTGCACAGATGGGAAGCTGAGTCACAGAGAACTAAAGTTATATGCCCATAAACACATAAATAGCAACAAAAATGGAATCAGAACTCGTGATACACAGATCCTCAGTTCCTGTCTAGCTGCATTAAGTTACTCTCTCTCCTGTCTTCAGTGAACTGATTATATTTGGTAAATTAGCCAGCAGTTGTTGGTCTTTGCAGTGCAGTGCTTCTGTGATTTGTGTGGACGTAGAAATAATTGCTTATCAAAAAGTTAAATCAATTGGGTAACAACACAGTTGCTTAGTACATTGACAGTTGAATTTATCAGCCCTTCTACTAAACTGCTGCATGAATTTGGGCAATTACTTCACATGCTGCCATTTTTCTAATTTAATATAGGAATAATAACATTCTTGGACATACAGGCACAAAAATCACTGTAAAGTACTGCTCTGTTTCTCATTTAAGACACTGGAACGAGAGAAGGGAAGGAACAGGGAGAATAATATGTTTTCTTATTTAGTTGAATGAAGTTTCTATGATACAACTCAAAAATGTCTTGAAACAGAAGTCGTTGGTAAGAATATTTAAGTTTTACCAGCAGACGTGTTATTCCAGGGCTGTTGTGCTTCTACAGAGGGTACAGCCTTTTACAGCTGTGGTTTAGGGGTTCTGCACCCTTTGCCAGTCAGCACGGGATGTAGCTCTCTGGGTCTGTCTCAGGGCTGGTTTTGTTTCCCTCCAAATACGGTATAGGAGTGTGGAATTTGGCTATGTGTAGCAGACATGTAACTTCATTTTGACAGCAAAACTGACTATGAAAGGGTTAACCTGACTAATGGCAACACTTTAGTAAAATTGAGGGAGGTGGAACTTTAGTCTCAAGTCTTAATAAAATGCAGGTTAGATTTAAAATGTCTTAAGACTCCAGCAAGCATTTGAAAACAAGGGGAAAAATGTGCTATTGAATAAGAAACTTGGAAAGACAACGACAGGTAGTGTAAGGCATCTACAGAGAATTCAGCTTTCACTGGCTAAGGCCTATCTTAAAGTTCACAGAAGGAAAACAAAACATAAATATTAACTGAACAAGACCTCTCACAGCATGCATCTGACCTCTGAGGTATTACACCTGGGATGAACTTTTGACATTCTCTTTTTCACCTTTGTGACTTTGCTGTCTTACTGGCTCCATGCAGAGTATTTATACTCGTTTTTCCACCTGTCTTCTTCTTTCCCAGTCTGTTTGGGGTGTTGATGGGGTGACAGGTAGCATGAGCACTGCATTCACAGTGTACAGAGAGCTCTGCTACATCATTTGCAACTGCTTTTATGTCAGGGATAGGAATTTTTTTTTTGTTGGGGGGGTGGGGGGGACCAAACTACTTTCAGAACAAGCTAATAAAAAGAAGTTGTAAAGAAGTCACTAATCACTGTTTTCTTCTCTTTCAATTCCCTCTCCTTATCACATACAAAAGTACAAAATTTGGGGGAGCATTTGTCAGTAAACTCCACTGTTTAGGTCACAGAGTAGAGGGATTGCACTGAACTTTGGTCTTTAACTTCAAGGTCTTCACGTATTAGGTGAATTAACATAGATACAACTTTCTAATGGGAAATGGAACCTAAAGAACCAGAGAAGACTAAATGTACTTACAGTTGCCCAAGGCCTAAGATTACTGCACCAACATCCCTATGGGCCTTAATTAGTGTGAGTATTGTCGGGACCTGTGTGGTGAAAACAGTAACTAATTACTGTCCGTAAAAACTCAGTCCTGGGAGAAAATCAGGCATTGATTTTCCTGGCCTTAGCCTTGGTGATGTAAATAAACTGTTACTACTAGAGGAGAAGGACAGAAGTAGTCCATGGATTACCTGATAGGATGGAAAACAAAAGAGTAACTTGGGTTTTGATGCAAGAGTTTTGAAGCTGCAATATAGTAGGAAACAGAGAAGCAACAGTGAAGACTGATAGGTGAGCTATAAACAGTACTAAGCAAAAAATATAAATGTCATACAGAAAAGTCTAAGGCAATGAATAAAAATTAAGCTGATGGAGCTGTGGAGCTTATAAACCTGCAAACCCGCCAGGCCTTGTTTTACATGGAGTAGAGGGCTCAGGGCAGCTTCAGTAAATAATTCAGAATACTAAACAACAAAAATCAAACCCGTCCATTATGAGTAGGAAACCCAAAAAAGGCCAGGCTGTGTGCCTTCTGTGCATCACTGCTCTGCGTCCTTGCTACAGTCCCTGGAAATCCAAACTGCCTGGAATACAGGCATCAGACAGACATGACAGAGATGAGGGAGGGTGAAGTGTAGATCTTTCTTCACACAGCTCTCAGAATAAACCTTCTTTACTCTCAATCTTCATCAAAACTAGGTGTATTTTTGAGAGGCATTTTCTGAAGATGCAGTGGAAACAGACTACAGATTGAGAGAGGGACAAAGAGTAGAAATCTGTACTGAGAGTATCTCAAAAGTCTTGGTAGGAATCTTCAAGCTAGCCTGAATGTACTCATGATCATACCCTTGAGGAGAGAAGTCTTCGTCAGCATTTGTTAGCTGCTCACAATTTTAGATCTTCCCTGCCTTCTCATTTCCTCCTTTGCTTTGTAAGCCTGCTTTCATCCCACTCCTACTCTTCTTTGCAGATGCCAGTTCCTGTTTCTAATGTCAGCAGTTCTCAACCTTCTCAGATAACCCTGTCGTTGTTTGTGCCTTGCTACATGAGGGAAAGAACCCATGCTTTATGTTCCCTCCTAAAAAGTCACTGCTGCTCACGCTCCAGCAAACCTAAGCCAGCCCCTGCTCTACTGAACTTCTGTTCAAATCCAGCATGTCAGACTGCAAAGGCTGGCAATGCTTCTGGTCTCAGTGTGGGGAAATAGGCAAGGTCAGTGTTAGAAATATGGGTTCTTTATTCTCCATCAAACTGGCCTTTATTTTTTCTTTCTACCCTTACAATTATTCTTGTATTTTCTGATGTATGTTGTCTCTGGGAGCCATTAAAAAGTAATGGATGGATTTGCAATAAAATATGTCCAGCTCTGCCAAAGTGGTTTTAAATTAGTTTGTATCAATTCTGAAATAATAGTGATGTCTGTCACTGAAAAACTCAAGACAAGTACTTTATAGTAGTACTAAATATTAGCAATAATCATTAGTGTTAGGCCTCTTAGTTATCTTTGCAGATACTGCTAACTGTTCCATATCATACAAGAAAAAGAAAGATTCTTCCTCTAAACACTTTATGTGCTGTAAAATTGTGTTGTATTTGACTCAAAGAACTAGCCAATAACCTTTGTATCCTGTCTCTTATTCCTCCATCTTTGCATGATGAAAGTTCCCTTTCCAAATTTCATTTGCCTCATATATATTTATTCTAAATGCCTGAAATGGAAGCAAATTTTTTTGCAGCTTTCTTCTATACATTAAAAAAACATAGTTAACTCGTAAAAGAAGCAAAGATTCCCATCTAAAATAATAATAAGAAGAATAATTAGTAGTACTACTAGTAGTGTTGTTGTTGTTGTTACTATTATTATTATTAATAATAATAATAATTCTGGAGGGTGGTATCAAGAGTGAGATTGTGCCAGTGGCACAGAGAACAGAAAATATTAATTTCAGAATATTGAAGAAGACCAAAATCTTTGCTTTTATGCTACTCTTCTGATAGCATCTTGGTATATTTTAAGAAATGGTTAAGGATATTTTTAATCTTAATCTTAAATTTTCTGAAGTGGAGAAGAAAAATGTCTCCAGTAGTTTACTTTTTACTACTTCTAGCCTAGTCTAAAATATCTTAGCATTTTACCTTTCACTGGGGACCTGTAGCTTTTTAATGAGAGTGAAATGCCTGAAGTGCTTGCATGAAGGGCAGCAGGACCTGATGCCCTTCATTTCACAATAGTTTAGAAATAGGCTTAAATGGCAATGGTGCAGATGCCTCCACCCAAGCCAGGGCTCGGAAGGGATAGGTACAAGTGGGTACAAAACTGTTTGCCTTCCCTTTCCCTTGCTTTACTGTGGGATACACACAAACATTTAATTAAAGCTATTGTATGCATGCTTAACTTGGAGATATCTGTGGTTCCTTGACACCGTTACACAGGAGCACCCAAGAAAATACAAGGCAGTCACTGAAGGAAAATACAAATGAATTAGAAAAGCATAGCAACCAGAGAATACATTTCCCATAATACAACAGTCAAAGGTCATGAGATCACAGATGCTCAGTTGCTCATGCATATCATCTATTCTCTCCACTTGCATGCTTGCTCCGGAGAGGGCAAAGATTTAATGAGGATGGGGCTAGCTTTAGCAGTTCTCACCCTTCCTCACACCCTACATCTCAAAGAGCACTGAAAGCCTCTTTGAAGTCGCAATAGACACACATTGAACTGTCCCAATGCACACATACAATCTGGAGTTTTCTCATCAGGTACAAAAATACAAGGTGACTGTTCTCTTCCGGCTGCCCTGGATGTGAACAAAGCTCTCGAATCAAAGACTTGTTGAATTGAGGAGTGGAAAGAAGTTTCTCCATTGCATCTGTCTTTTCAACCTGCAGTAGCAGCCCTTCTTGGTCTCACGGTTTCTATTCGTCAGTTCATTTTTCCCAGCTCCTCAAGAAGAAATCCTGTTCAGACAAAACAGCACTCTACTTACAGGAAGCTTGGCAGGGTCAAAAAGTGACTGTAAAACCGATCTCTTGTTAAAACATATACAGTATCTGCTCTGATGTAGATACAGTTAGGACTCAGCAATCTCTGATTTGCTATCAGGGCCTTGAAGGTGATTTCAGAGACAGATTTGTTAAACTTGGTGACATTGTGTTATCACTTAGCAGTGCTAACTCAGTTGCTCCAAGTCCCACTTAATCTATGCAGCTCACTACCCACAGCTTCTGACCTACTTAGTCACTTCCTGTCTTTGATTTTAGTCTTAAAGCCTCTTTTCTGTGTTGGCATGTGACTGCCATTTAATCTTAATCAAACTTCCTTGGATTTCCATTACTGTCAAGTACAGCTTCTCTCTCCATGATACCCACCCATCTGAGTGCAAGAAAACTGATTTACATCCAACAGTCTGCCACATCTCTTATGCTCTGTGTTCATCTTTGCTTTGTTTTCCTTCCTGTGTGAGTCACTTCTTCCCCCTCTCTGACACGCCATGCTACCCTTTGTTTCCCTCGATCTGTCAGTGGCTGAGATGCTGCCCTGCACACCTTTACTCAGAGATGTGGTGAGTATTACAGTGTGTGCCCAGCTGCCGTGTGCAGATTCAGAAAAAGCTAAACATGAAGAAATTGAGTTGCCCACAGGCTGCTTCAGAAAGTCAGCTTGTTTAATATGCTTTTGCTTCTGACCAGAAATGATGACCTACTCAGTTCCCTTATGCCTTGCTTAAGAGCTACTTATGCAAAACACAGCTGTTTAGTCTATGCCTCCCCACCTAGCATCTCCTCTGCTACTTCAGGGCACTTGTTAACTGTACAGATGCTGAAAGGTGGGTACCAGCTTAAGGACTTTCCCAGTTCTCACTGGTTCTTTATGCTGCAGTAATGTGCCTTTGAAATAGACTTCTTCAGCCAGTTTCCTTCCATGACCAGAATCCTGTCTAAAGATGTTAATCCAGTACCACAGTGACTTTTGCCTGCACAGGGACACTTCTGAACTGATGGGGTCTGCTGGTTTTTGAGATTCTTTCACCACAGCACAGAAGTCCAAAGATGTGGCCTGATGCTCTTTGTGGCCCAGTGCTCTTTGAATGTCAGATACAAAACATTTAGTGGCAATGTCATCTGCATGTAACACATAGGAGAGATTTGTTCAATCCCCTCTTGCATGTATGCTCTTTCCTGACTTTTTTCAATATACCCAGTTCTGCTCTGCTCTCTTCCTCCTACTTCTGTGCTCATCAGCACTCATACACTTTCAAGTCTTGCTATTATGAACATATGGAGGTTATGCGACCCATCACTGAGTGCAGCCTTGTCCTCTTAGGAGTCAGAAAATACCATGCATTTTGGAAGGACGAATTAGCTACAGGCCATTCTTATTAAGCCTCTCCTTCAACTTATCTCAAAATGTATTTTTGAACTGCAGCCACTACACACTGTAAGCTGAAAACAACCACTTGAGCCCTTTCCAGCGAGGCTTTGATACTAGGCATGGAGAAGAGATAAGCAGCACATAGAAGTTGTGGTATCACTGTAACTGAAGGCAAGGAGTGAATGGAAACCTACCCTCCTTCTGGCACTGCCTGGCTCTGGATGAGGGGAGAGGAACGAACTGAGCAGCTTGGGTTCACATGCACGGTGGGAGCCAGCGGCCTCTCAGCTGATGACAGATTAGATTCAGGGCCTGGTTAGCGGGAAGACTGTGATTAGACTTCAGCAACATCTGTCTCTAGCACTAAAGGAATCACTGCTGCAGGCTGCGATTTTCTCAGCAAACNAAAAAAAAAAAGAGTAAGGGTGCAGGGAAGCTGAAACTGTGAAAGGAGAAGGAAAGAGGCACCTGTTTATTTTTGTTCAGCTCATTCCGATTTTTTTCTCTCAATTTCTTAGATTTGTATGAATCACAGACTGTTTTTTCCTGGAAGTCAGTGCCAAGGTTTAACTACCTGAAGCTGGTCTGCCATCCACCTGAAGCTGATAGCACATATCCTCTCTGTCCGCTTATGTCCCATGGCACCTTAGACAAGGGTGGTGGCACTTGCAGAAGGTGTCATACCAACCTTTCCTTGGCAGTGCCACCTCCTTCCTCCCATGGGGGCAGCAGTATGGAGGGCTGGTCTCTGACCACAGCTGTTCTCAGGATATTCCCAGGAAGGTATGGCCTGGGCAGAAGTGTGGGATATGGGAGACTGCTCAGGGTGGGTTTAAACCTTACTCCCAAAGGCCCTGTCTAGACTAGGATTTAAGAGTTTGAACTTAAAAAGTCTTAGGTTGTAGATAGTAAGTCTCTGTTCTAAAAGACACAGAAAAAGCAGTAAAAGTTTGAACTCCCAGTAACACCTGGTAAGTTTTGCCAAAATAACAATGTCAAAAAAGAGCAGGGTTTCCTTGAAAGATTTCTCTGCCAGAAAAAACTTTTTGTTTGTGGAGTTGTAGCTCCGTAGAAGCCCATTTGCCATTTGTGCTTTCTTTGCTCAGAATATAAGAAGAAACAGGGTTTTTTTAATGTATATGTAGGAGAAGAGGAGAAATATCTGAGTTTGCCAACAGAGCTTTACCATCCAATACTTAAGATGTAGACAAGGTCAAAATGATTCAAACTAATCTGTGTACTTTTTTCTTAACTTTCCTGGAGCATTAATGTGACTTTCAGTATACTTTGAAGGCAAAAGTGTCTTGTCTATGTTAAACAATTTTATATCAACACCACAGTCATCTAGAAGAAAGCAGAATTGTTTCTTACCGGCATGTCCGCCCTCCATCCCGCAGCACGCCTGGCAGCACAGGCAGGGATGAGTGTGGCAGCAGGAACTTGACCCTTGGTTCTGAAAGCACTGGGAAGGCTGCACACTGGCAAGCAGATCCCTATCTCCAGAGCCAAATCTCTGCAGACTGGTGACACATCTGGAGTAGTCTGGAATTGGCACAAATGGACAAGGAGGAGAGAGGAAAGGTTGGAAGGAAAATGGAAAAAATGCCTCTTGCACATTTCACTTTCTTTTCCATCTGCTTGTGTGCTGTTGCTGTGAGCTATTGAACAGCTGCAGTGCTGTGTCCCGGAAGAGACTGTGTTCCAGCGGAGATGGAGAATGATCCTTACAGCTTAGCACTTTGGGAACCCCCTTGAATGGAAGGGGCCATAGGAATACTGTTTCTCTGATTGACTATTCTACTAAATACACTTGGGAATTCAGCACTTGGGGCAGTAGCCACAGATGCTGTTCTGGCTCCTCAGACCTGAAACTCCTGGCAGGCAGTGCGTACTGCTGGGTACTTCTGACTCATTCTTGTCGAAGTAGGTGAGGCTTCTTGTTTCTTGCCTTCCAAGCAGAACCACCCAACTCTCCTGAACTGGTTCCTAAACTCAAGGAGAGCAGATTACTCAAGCAAAAGGTGTTAGCAGACTTTGAGACTTTGTAGCTTGGGGAGATAAAGGGAGAGAGAGAGAACCAGGAGAAGGTGGAGTGGGCATACAGTGACTGCCAAGGCCTGAGCAGAAGAGCAGATTTTTGCATCCATTCAGAAGCTCAGCAATTTCCTGCATTGTTCCTGCAATCAGCATGCTCCACCTGCTTTTACTTAACCATTTCCTGTTTACGGCTTCCAAAAACTTTCTGGTGAAATCACTAATCTGCCACAAGATCAGTCCTTATGGTCCCTTTTGGGCAGGCTTCACTCACTTTTTGTCTCTGTCTTCAGTGCACAGATCTTCCAGACTGAGGCACTGTGTGCTGGGTGTGCATGTCTGCATGCATGTGCATGCAGTCAGTAGTTATGTCAGGAAACTCTGTGCTTGCTCATTAGTTCTTTCTCTTAACATATGCCCCTTTTTTTCCTTCTAATGCTTGCTGGTTTTTGCAAATTTGAGCAAAGAAACAAACAGTAGCACTGAGGGCTGAGGCCTCTTTCTATAGAACAGGAGGCTCCAGATATTTAGAGGAAGGACTCTTCCCATCACCTTCAAGTACCTAAGTGCTCTCCCACCAGTGAGGAATTTGCTCTGTGCATAGCTTGCCCAAGCTTCAAATTATTTTCTAGATTTGAAAACAGTGAGGCAATTTCTTCTAGTCTGCTGTTCAGTTTCTCAGATGTGAAGGGGAAGGTGTGAGGAGCAGGAAGGGTGAACCAAAGAAAAATAAATCTCTTTCTTATGGTGTAGATGATTCTCACAAGTTCCCATCTCACACTTAGTCATGTCTTGTAGAAATCACTAGAAATGCCTGCATGCTTCAAGTCTACTCTCCTTAGCTATACTACAGATAACACGACAGCCACCCTAAAATAAAATTTATTTACAACTGCTTTATCTGTTTGTTTACTCTTTTTATTTCTCTTCTGAAGCAGTGAAAATAGATTCTTAAGTTTCCTCTCTGATTCTCATGCTCTTGCACAGTGCTGCAATGTTTGGGTTGTGGTGAGCACTGCAGGGGAATGTTCTCTTCTTAAAATAAATCATGGAAACATTTCTGTTGGAATCAGGACTTGTAGAAGTTTACTTTTTAAAAAAAAGAAGAATGTCAGGCCAACTTTGGCCTGGCACCATATCCCTTTGGAGGGAACAGACTTCTGATGCACATCAGTGTGTATGTACTGACATGTATATATATATAGATATATAGACACATACATATACATACACACTGGTATATGTGCCCGTTTTACTGGTATAACTGAGCACTGAAATCAGCCTATAAGAACACTGGACATGTTGGTCCTGTCAGACAGATCTGCAAATTCCTTAACTATCTCTGCTGCAAGTTAGTGTAAGTCAGGATACTTTGGCAACTTAGACATAGAAAGAGTCAATCTGTAGAATGCATCGGCACTGCTGCTGAGCTGTTTCACACTTTGGAAGTGAAGTTGATGGGCTCACACTCTCACACACTTCTGAATATTTTAACAAGAACAGTAAACCTCCACTCCCCGCTTTAATGGTAATATAAACATGCAACAGTGTCACTTCTGTATGGGTTAGGAGGGATGGTCTGGGCATCCCTGATGTCCAGGCAGCTGTCTGCTGTAGGCAAAGCACAACCCCACTTAGATCAGGGTTTGCTGAAGTATCCTTCAAGCTGTTTGTGAGCAGCTTTTCAACTTTCATCAGGAAAAGGAAGCAGTTGTTTTCTGCACAGAAGTCTCTTTCAGATTGGCCCAAGTATGTAAAATGGTTACTTTGGTTCCCATCCAGCACAATTCATTCAATATTTTGTGTCAGGGTGCGTGTCACTGGTGGCATTTGCCCAGGGTGAATCACACCTACCCAAGCACTAATCTGGGAGAGCCCTCCAATCTTTCTCATTTTCATTTTACAGGATACAGCCATGGTAAATTCATTACCATATTGGATAACACAGCACTTCATAGAGCAGGTCCTTTTCTTCTAACCAGATTTCAGCCCAAGACGCAACTACTTCCAAAAGAGATTCTCTGGTTCTCTGTCCTTCTTTGCCTTCCAAATGTTTCTTTCACCACACTGCTTTCTGGTTACACTGTAAATTTGAGTGCACTCAAAATATTTTTGCCTTCCTCCTCCACCCCAAAATTGAAAGAAAGCTGAACTATATGAAAACAAAGTGAGAACTGAGACCCTCAAGGAAAATGGCAGGAGGTGTAGAGGACCATACAAGACTCTTTCCAGGAAATGGGCAGAAGGTTCATCGCATGAGTCACTGAAACCTTAGATGACTAAATTCTTGTAGAATAAACTGTCAGGAATATGATACTGGTCAGGACAGTTGCGGAGGGAGACGAAACCTTCTTAAATAGCTGTTGTTTGTTTTTCTTGTTCGTGATTCATTCCTGAGGAAATTGCTGCGTCTCTGGCCAGGAACGGGGGCAGCGTGCAGGCAGTGCCAGCCCTCCTCAGTGGAGGCAGCAGGGGAGGTGTGCTGGGGTGCACATCCTGCTGCTCCTGGCACCGGCTCTCCTGCCCAAGGAGCTGAGAGGGGATCAGGAGCACTCCATGGCTGTCCTGCCCAAATGAATAGAGTAAAACAGGATCACTAGTGCTCATATGCCAACTGAATCAATTCACGTCATGTTTTTGTGTACCAGCAGGTATGAGACCAAGAGGAAATGAAGGTATTAAAACTCTAATTCCAGCTTTTTTTAGAAGGTTTTCTTGCTCTACCCGCTCCAACCAGTTAACCAAGTTCTAGCAATAAAACTGGCCCAAAGCTTCAAATTTGGATTTCAGAGATGATCTTAAGATTTTAAGCCAGTAAAAACAGAAGCAGTCAGATGCCCTCCACAGCTACCTCCAGAGGAGCTGAACCAGCATTAACAGCACTGGGAAATGTTTGCAGTATCATCTTGAGTGTGGAAAACCACAGTGTTCCAGCACACTGCTGCCAGTTCCCATTTTGATGAGTTTGACCCAAGCATTTAACATTTCAACATTAGTTCTGTGTCTCATATTGCCATTTATGTAATGATTGCTTATTTGGTTCCCATTAAAATCATGGTATTTCTTCTGCAAACCACTGCTTGTAAAAATCAAGCCACCCAGTTTCTCTTTAGATTGTAATAAAGGAAATAAAGAGTAGGATACGCACTGTAATTCTCAGAGAATGCTGGGGCTTTCTTTCCCCTCTTTGACATGCGAAGGTCAGACATCGGAATTAGGAATGTGAAAGATCTGTTAAGGGTTGATGAATCCATCTCCTGCAAAAACACAGTGTAGTTACTCCCCAGCAGATGTTCCTCTTATCAATAATAACTTATCAATATAGTTATTGATAAGAGTCTACAGCTCTCCATAGTCAGAGCATCAAGAATCCTCTTAAAATTGGAGGAATGGAAGGTGTAGTTCTCTCAGGTCATCCCAGTGCCACTATACTTTGAGACAGTGTAGAATGATTCCCTGTATTGTATATACCAGCACTTTGAGGAATTCAGTTCCAAATGTCTCAAACAATGGGGGTTTCACCGCTTCCTGTGGGAGCCTGCTCTGCAGCCTAACTCATTTCACCATCTGGAGCATTTTCCTGAGTGTCTGCTCACTTTAAACTTTCTTTTAATTGTGTACCCACAATTTCTTCTTATAGGTAACTTGCCAAAAGTTTCTGTTGTGTGAAATTCACATTAGGTTGTGCTTTTTTATTTTTTATGAGGATTGAGAAAACCCTGAAAGATTGATGACTTCTTGTTTTTGCTTTTTCTTCCTCAGAAATAATAATAAGTAGTTAATAATATATTACTGCTTTTTTAGCCATTCATCTCAGCAATTTACAAGGAAGGTCAACATTGTTGTACTCTTTTTACAGATGGGAAAAATTGAAGCACAGGGCAGGAAACAACTTGCCCAAGATCATTCAATGAGCCCGTGGCAAGACTTGGATTTTTAAGCAGGTCTCCACAGTACTGCCCTACTTTTTTCTTACTCTTTTGGTTTTTTGGCCCAGCCTAGTTCCCTTTGGCTTTGTTGGAGTACCTAGGAAGGACAAACTTTCCATGAACTTTATTCAGAATTGTAATATTGTAACTGAAAGGTCAGCTTGTTGAATATTTAACAGTTACTATCTTTCCAGTGTGTTGGTCAAGCATCCTAATTAACTAGTGATAAATAAAACCAACAAAGCATTTTAACAGACTAACTCAGTCCCTAGGGCCTCCGAGCTGAATTTCCTTCAGCTAGCCTGTGTTTTCCAGTTGCGGATTGTGCACGTTGAACACAGCATATATCAAGCACACTCTTATCAGCACGCTGCAGGGAGATTTCCTTCCTCCTCAGTGCCACCATGCTTACTTCACCTGTAGTATTTCCCTTAGCTTAGTGGTTTTCAGTAAGTGTGTTTCTCAGAATCTGGATCGTTGCTGAATTATAAATCTCCCAGTTTGGAATAATAATACCACAATGTGTATAGCATGATACACTGGGTAGGGAGCCATAGTCATCCGAGCCCTGAGCAGGCTTACCTGGGTGTCAGAAGCAGTGCGGCCTGAGCAGCACAGGGCTCTCTGTGGGCTGCTAGGAGATAGAGGGCTTCTCCTACTTGCCTTGAAGCTTCTACCTGTCCATCCTGTCATTTCAGTGAGTATCTTTAGTGGGACTGGATACACCTGAGCACATGGTAAGATGAGTGTTGTACCTCACCTCCGCATGGGGAGGTGACGGCAGCCAAATCTGTGTGCTTGCAGTCTGGTGTGCAGGGGCCTCATAATTGCCCCACACTCTGGAGACTGAACTGGCAGTGCTCATCACATATGAGATGCATCACTCTGTGTGGATTGAGAATTGAGAAATCCAGGCTCTGGGTAGGCCAGAGTTATAGCTGAGGGGTAGCACATAGATCCTCCTAGCTGCTGACCACTGTCAAAGTAAGCCAGCAAGTGAGGTCTGTAAAGTTATTTCCCTACTGCTCCTTCAGGCCTCCTTCATTCAGATATTATTGCACCAGCATCTGAGGATTTACCGAAAGCTACAGGACTGCTGTAGGTCACTGAGCACATTACCTTTGCTTTCAAACAGAGTTTGAGAAACTACCAGCAGTGTCAAGCCTATGTTTCCTGGTTATGTGAATAGAGGAAGCTAAGAAGCAACAATGATTACATAAAGCGGGGAAATCCCCCTCAAACTTCTCCCAGACTACCTCAAACTGAAGCTGATTTGCATGCATACAGTACAAATAACTTTGCAATGGCTTCTAGCCCCATGAAAGGGTTACATGTCCTTGCTTACATAATCAGGCCAGTTCTCTGAGTTGAATCACTTGGAGAAGATAACAAAAGATCAAATCAGAGCCTGTGTAGAAATCTAAGCAGTTTTGTGTAGCGTGTCGGCCTGCTTCAGGTGCAGATACAACTGGGTATTGCTATTCCACACAAGATCAGTGGGAACTGATCAATACCTGTTAGTAACTAGCAGTTATTCTAGAAAAGCAGTGCAGAAAAAAACCTATGTTATGTTTTACAATTTGTGATTATGGAGGGGTGGTATCATACATAGCTTCCTATACAAACCCTGTTTGGTAGAAAATATATCTTACTGAAAACTAGAAAAAAGCTATAGTATTCTTGTAGTTAAAAACTATGGTCATCCACTTTACAAAACCTGAGACTCCTTTGGCCTGGAATTCCTGAGTAACACTGTTCAAAAAGCAGTGGTGTTAAACAGACTTTCGAGATTCCTGTGATTAGTTTTAAACATCATGCTTTAACAGAAACAAACAAGTAAGCAAAAAGAGACGGCATATTGAAAATGCACATTTACTGGGTGATCTCAAGCTCAAAAATGTAGTTGGTTAATATGACACTACAAAACCATTTTTCATTATCTTTTATGCACTAAGAATGACAATGTTCATAAGCCTAGTACATCATGACTATGGGATGCCTGGATTCCTCTTGAAGACAGGTGGTATCTTCTGTTTCCTTGCTTAGAGAGCGGGGCTTGGAGATTTGTTTGTTTGTCTGTTTGGTTGTTTGGTTGTTTTAATAGGATAAGAATATAGACTTCTTAGAGGTTCACTTCGAGCTGTTTCTTTGGAAAGAATTTGGTTGCTTACTCTTTCTTATCTTTTTATCGAAAGAAATTGTCAGATACATTTCCTGTCAGCTCTCTTCCAAAGCTAGATGGAATATAGACAACTTCACTTATTCTCTCCCAGTAAATTCACAGGACGTCCTGTACCTTTTTTGGGTTTTCAAGCCTGCTCTGTATTTTAAGTACAGTTGGGTAATGCTGTAGATGCCTTGCAGTAAATACCAAAGCTGTTTTAAACAGTCTTAGAGGTGCTTTTGTCAGTGTAGCATATTTCCCCTCAGGAATATGGAAAATTAGCGTTATCATCATTGTCAGTATGGTTATACCAGGACAGCTATATGAGCAACTCTTTTCTAGTGTAGTTGCTTTTCATATAGTTAACAAACAGGGCTAAAGAGGAAGAGGAAAACTGAGACATAGCTTACTTTGACAACCTGTGTAATAAGCCTTGTGTTTCTTCTACAATATCACCTCTGCTAATACTAATCATGGCTTGTTCCTGTGAAATATCCTGCCTTTCACTTTTCTCCTTTCAGCTTTACTGACTTTCTTCAAAGTTTTGGTACAGCACAGTAGGAATCAGCCCAGGTATGAGCTGGCTGTTCTGCAGAGTCCTTCAGGCACCTGGGGGCTCTCTATGCTATGATGGAGCTTGTCTTACTGGGTCAGCTGGAGAAAATGGAAAAGAAATACGTATTTGAATTGGCCTGGGATGCCTTGCAATGCAGTTAATAGCAGCAAACCTGAGGACATGACATGATCTGACTGATGATTAGTACCTTGGATATTTTGGTCCTGGTAACTGTGTGTGTTTCTTCAGCTTGTGTTCATCAGCTTGCAGGTTGCTCAGGAAGGCTTTCATTTTGGTTTGAAATATTCCCTCTCACAAACAACAGTCTGTTTTCTACATAAAATGTCTAATCACAGTCAGAAAAAAGCTATAGTTTACATAGCAAGCTTCATCCCAAAGCACTTTACAACCTGACATTCACATAGGACTAAGATTAGAAAAAGAGCTTATACTGGTTGGGAAACAGGCTCTGATCTCAGCCTAGATATTAATAAAGCATATGGAGTGGAGCCATATTTTCTCTGAATCCAAGACAATTTGCTATTAGTTAGAAAATATGTTGCTATAAGTGTGCACTGTTTAACTCTAGAGAGTGTATTTGAACTGTAGAACATGAACTGTAGGAGAGAATGTCCGGCTTCTTGCACCTCCCATTCTCTGTTCATAGGTACGGGCTACCAAAAATCAGTTTTATTGGAAAATTGGGGTGGTGCAAAGTACCCTAATATCCTCAGCAAATATATGATGGCCTCTGGAGAGCTCTGGCAAAGAATGGTAGAGGGACCTGGACTAGTCTAAAGTTTGGCTCTAGAGCACATCAGAAAATTTACCAGCCAGAATGAGAAGCAGAGTCTGGACGCTGGTAACTAGAAGGACAACCAGACATGCAGAGAAAAGAGGATTATTACATGCACATCTATCCATTTTCAGCAAATCTGTGAAATTAGTTCATAGTGAACTTATTACCTTGATTTGTTTTGTGTATTAAATGGGTTTCCAAGTGTTTGCTGGAGAAAACAGCAACTTTGCAATCTCATTCAGAAATATAGTGATTGAGGTGTCTGTCTTTATTGTGTGTTTCAGACCAAAAGGATCGAACAAATTTGATTTGGGAAGGAACCAATCCTGCCCTGCAGCCCATACGAGTGAGGAACACTGCCTTGAAAGATACTTTACATGGTGCTGCTTTAGCCAGCATTACTGGCGAGACTTCAAGCAATACGTCACATCTATAGAAAAGGACAAATGAAACCTCCCCAAAGACTTGAATGAATGATGACATTGGTTTTCAAAGATCTGGGGAAGCAGAGAGTGAGCATTCTTCTTCTTTTGTCTCATCAAAGACTAACTTTAAAACCAAGTGCTGTTCTTTATATGTGTGGGGCCATATTTAGCTCTGAACTTACGAAAAACCTGTATTTTGTTTAGGTTAATTGAAGTGACTTAATAATAAAAGCCTCTGAACAACATACATGCTACTGAAGAAGCAGAGGCCACATGTGCCGTCCTAATTCACCTCACCAGCTCATCAGTTTGGAGGAACCAATGGCCAAGCACAGGAGTGTCCACAGCCCATAACTCAGTGAAATGTTCACTTCTTTTTTTTTAAGGGAATGATAAGCCCACTCATTGGCTTGATTAAGAAGCAATAGTACAGTAAGCACTTATTCCTGTAACTCACTTGGAAATCATCAGAGATGATGTAGGAGTTACAAATAGCTGAGCTCTGATTGTTCAGAATCTTAGGAGAACAGGTAGCAATCCAAATGGTGGGAAGATCAGTGTGTGTTACAGCTGCTCAGCTTTCTCTGTCTTCAAAGCACTTTTGAAATATTCACAACATGACTGCAAACCACAGAACTATTTACTCACCTTACAGACTTAGAGAATGTATGACTTGCCCAAGGCCGCTAAAAGCATCACTGGCTGTGCTGTGATCAGGATCTGGTTGCTTCTGGCTCTCAAGCCTACAGGAAAGCCATGGGTTCAGTTAGTGCCAGCTGCCACTGCACGGTCACCACTGGCCTGAGAGGCTGGTTCTGTCCTCTGCCGTCACAGGGAAAGCCTCCCTGAGCACCCTCTTGAAAAGCAGAGTAACCTGTACAGGAATGTGAGAGGTCTGGAGTACTGCCGAAGTGGCTGTAGGTAACCCAGCAAGGAAATCAGCTGCAGTGAGGCCACCTCAGGCAGACAGGCAGGCAGGTTGCCATCTGCTGATTGCTGGGCAGTCTGGGGGTGAGGAGAGAGTTCCTGGGAGCACATGGCCCCTACTAAAAAGCACTGCACACCCTTGACCGCGGCAGTGCAAGAGACGTGGGAGCTGCTGTTGCATCACTCCCAGCCTCTAGACAGGATGGCATGGAGAGGGCATCTCTGCAGCTATCTGCGTGCACGCCTGCTCACACAGCTTTGGGCTCTCCTTTAACAAGGAAGTTTCCATCACAAGGAAGCTACTGCATTTCAATAAGCTACTTCTAAAAGTAATACATTTCACCCTAGGGAAGAGCAATTTTACAGCTTCCGTGTTACCAGTTTTGTGCTTTGACGAGACCTTTGTAAAATGTAATTTTAATTTTGTTTTAGCTAAGATTTAGATTTTGTTCTTGACAGTGCTGCACTACTGGCCACTCAAACCCTGCTGAACTTGCTTGTAGCCATTTTATCTGGGTATCTTGTAAATATTTGGTAGAGCACTCAGACAGAGAAGTGTTTTTTGCTCTTACAGTCACATGCCTGGTTCCAGACCTTTAAGAAGTACAAAAGACTGAAAGCAGGGAAAATTCCACTGAGATGCATTCAAGTCTCCAGGGAGCAACTGTACTCTGTTTAGACTAAAATTTCTCACTGCTGTCTCTCCCTGTTTTAAAAAACATGGAAGGATGAAGAGGGGAAGCCAGAGGGTTTCATTAGTATAAACACCAGAATGCAAGCTCTGTTTTCACTCATTTCTCTCATATTGCAGAGCCATTTGCAGTTGGAGAGGGAGATAAGCTTTTCAGTGCTCTCTGCACTACCTGGGAAATTTCCATCAAGTTCTAAAATGTTTTACAAACATTCCCTTCTTCTCACCCCCATGAAGCAAGTACAGTTTAAAGACAGGGCTAATGAGACTAAAATAGTTGTGCTTTGCTGAAGTCATTTGGGCAGCATGGTAAGAGGACTTGGGTCTTGGAGTCTCAGCTTTCTATGTTACACCACAGACAGCACACATTCTCTCCCTTTCCAAGGCTTGCTGTATTTCCCTTCCTAGGATATAATGAAAATATGCTGGTATCACACCTTGAGACAACCTTGGGTTTTCCCCCTTGCTCACAACTGCTGTCCCATGGAATTAAGATGTTGAAAAGATCAAAGAGGAATGTGAGGTGGGGAAAAAAAAATCATGTCACTGCTCTGTCTGCCTTGGGCATGTTCTGCCTCTACTGCTGCCAGTGGAGTGGTGTTCTATTCGGAGCAACCTCAACTATTTTTTTATGTACTTCCATATAATATTTGGGCAGAACGGTGGTAAAAATGCTATAATCAACAAGAGAGCTTGGCTGACAAGAAAATTGGACAGATGAGCCAATAAGTCACTCCTGTATTGAATATATGTAATTTCATTATCCTTCTGTATGTGACCTGCATTTCTTACTGCTTCTTACTGTTGGCATCCTGGAACTACAGCTGCAGCCATCTCTTTCACCTCTTCAGAAGAGAGGGATAGTCCATCAGCCAGTTCTTCTCCAGTGGTATGAGTGAGATTTTTACGAGGAGGATTAATGGTCTGTTGAAGAGAGTTGTTCCCAACAGGGTCAAGCAAAAAGCAATGTGAACATGAGTCATGAAGTGGAAGACAAGGAAACAAATCTATAGATTTAAAGTTTTAAAATTATTTTTCCCTTAGCTTCCCTTGTTCTCACTGATAGATAACAAAACATGCAAAGCTGGATGTATATTGGCACTGACCAGTGTAAGCAGGACTGAGAGCTTCTGGAACCCACTGTGCAAACAAACCTGAAGTCAGTCAGCTACCAAAACCAGATCAGCAGGTACCAGCTACTCCAGCCCTTGTAGATGAGAGACACTGGGAGGAAAATCAGTCCTCCTGTCTCTCCTGTGACCTTATGACGTACCCCAGCACTAGAACCTTAGGCCTCTTAATGCTGTTACCTTTTGTGACAAGGCCCCAGCACTGGTCCTTGGGTAGGCTGCTTTTCTAGCACTTTTCCTGCAGAGGATTCAGACTCCCTGCAAGTGCTGTGCACAGTGCTCATTTCATTCCCTGCTGAAAGGCAGCCAGGTCTGAGGTGAAACATGGCAAGCGCTTCGCCGCACCTGGCAACTCCACACAGCTGCTGAAAACAAGCGAGGAAGAAAGCAGTGTACAAATGCAGGGGAATTTTCACATAGGCAGGATGTAATTAGCAGAGCTGGAATTTGGCCAGAACACTGGGGTTAAAACACTGGCTTGCAGGTAACACACTGGGATCTTTCATAATTCAAATGCTCTGGATCTCCTGTTTCCATTTTACCTGGAAGATGTCAGACGACTGTTCCCTATTTAATGGTCATGGGCAGCTCTTGAACATCTGACACAAAGGAAGAAGTGTCTAAATGGTGCTGCACCTGCAGAGCTTCTCTGCCAGCAACTGCCCACCATGAACAACAGCTGAAAGGACCACATCCTGACAGGACTATGGCTGCATCTCAGTAAAACACACCTCCGTGCCTTGGGGTTCACTTCACCCCTAACACTCGTTTCTCAGTTTTCAGGCCCCAAATCCTTTCCAAACAGAAAGGGATGATGATAAAATTAGGGCAGCACCTTACACATAAAACACAAGAGAGGGAATATTGCCATTAGGCGCTGCTTCAATCTGATTCTCTGCCATTTGTAATAATACCAGATAGCTATCGGACAACAGAGAATTTAGATGAAGCACTTCCCCTCAGTGTAGATGAGTGAGCTTTTCCAACTGGCCTTGCTGGTAATACGCAGAGCATGAAGAGCTTTTGCCACCTCCTTCCTTCCAGCAGGGAAATCATGTTCAAAGCAGCAAAACATTTTTTTCCATTTCACGATCTCACTTTCTGTATAAGCAACTTTTCTGTTTACTACAAGGATGTTGAACATCCACAAATGGTCAGGGAAGTCATTCCTGAACCTCACGTGTGAAATGTCTGCACAATGTTTCTACCATGATGTGGCCCACAGTCCGAAATAGAAATAATTGCAAACCTCTAACCCCTTGTCAGTCAGACCTGCAGATGTGTGCAGTCGAAGAGCTGACTTCCTCTGCGCGGTGCAGTGTGTGCAAGCAAAACAAGAAGTGTTCCTGCCGTCTGAAAAAGCATAATCTCTGCATCAGTAAGTCATAAAAAAGGGACCCCTCCTCTGCCTCTGAGAGCTTACCATGGCAGCCTTTGGTTTATTTTGGGGGGTGCGAAGGGAGGTGTTGTTTGTATGCCCATGCAAGCCCCCTCTGTCAAGTGTTGTTTAATACAACCACGAACCAAACTTGACGAGAGCACCTCAGTCAGCAGGACAACAGACCTACAGACAGCCTCCAGTGGCAAAATGCACTGGGGAGAGTAAAGAACGGGCAGCTGCAGGCAACAGGAAATCCAGCACTAATAAATAAAATGTCTTATAGCCAGAAAGAGGAAATAAACAGCAGCAGCACAAACTGAGAGGACAGAAGAGAGGAACACAGCATAGCTGTGGCATGGGAATCACTGAGTTACAGTGAGCTTATTTTTACAGAACGTTGTCCTGGTTTGTTATGTGTTCAGACTGCAAAAAAAGTGGGGGAGTGGGGGGACTGCTCAAAGAGAGGGTCTCTATCAGAAGTTGTCAACAACCACTGTAATTAAGGAAGCAGCCAGAGCACACACAACCAGAGCTGCTGCCAAACTGAAATGAAAGCATTTTTTGTTTTCAGCCGTAGCCCCAAAGGATAATAAAAGATGGTTCTACCATGCCAAGTGAGGAGCTGCAGGGACACTGTTTCTAGATGGCCCTACTCCCATCTTTCCAAAATTATACTCTGTGGAGAAGCAGCAAGTTGCTGTTCCTAAGTGTGCTTTCGAAGCCCATGCCTGCACACCCCATGCGACTGCAGCCACCTGGGAAGGCCAGCCACAAGACAGGCGGGCCCCCAGCCGCCATGGTGATGGTGGAGGTGGCACCAGCTGAGCTCTGCCCCCAGCCAGTGGGCTGTTCTGGCACTGGTTGGTTCAGATTGCTGAAGCAGCAACAATGAATTTTCCCCCCTTGCCCTCAGCCATGGGTCTCACCACGGCCCCACAGCATTGCCACCGCCAGTGGGAGCTGACGCATTCAGGAGAGCCACACCCCGCTTTCCTCCTGAGGGCAGCTGCGTTTAGGGGGCTCACTGGTGTCTTGGCGAGGACCTTCATTCACGACACTCCAAAACCATGCTATTCTTGCTTCTGACAGCATAAGTAGCCTGCACCCATGCAGCGGCAAGTGCTGGGGAGCAGCATGTGGGCTGGCAGAGCCGAGGGGGTTGGCGTTGATCTTCTCGACCGTGGGACACGAGGCTTTCACTGGTGGCTGTAGAAACTGGTGTGCAGATTCAGCGAAGGAAAAGAAGTAATTCAGAAATTGCATGCATATTTCTGAATTCATTCATTGAGTGGCGTTTGCCTTTCATCCTCCCCCTTGGGCTCTGTGTGCATTGCTGGCATTCTCTCCCAATCCTATATAATAATACCCAGGTCTCCGCAAGCCACTGCCTGCCAATGGAGCCCACAGTCACTGGCCCGCCAGCCCGGTCACATGAGAAGTTACACGCAAAGGTTTAATGCTTTCTCCTGACCCCAGCCCCTGTTCCTGTGAATCCCCTGCAGTGTTTTCCTAATCAGGTGCCAGGGAAGCTTTGCACTGAGCAGGGTGCTAAGCAGGTGGCTATTTAGCTGCAGCATTTCCAGAGCCTTTGAGCTCTCTCCAGAGCTGTAAATACAAGCAATGGAACTAGGTGAATGTCTGACAAGGCTGCCATTTAGACCTGAAGTTGCTTTCCAACCAAAGTCTCAATGTGGTTGCCTCACTTTCTCTATCCCAACTGCTGCACTAATGGTTAATTGCTTCAGCAGGTATGGAAATCAGTTCTCAAAGCCTGTATCCAAGGTACACAGCTATAGTCCAGTAGAATTTTAATCTTCGCTGGACACTGACAATGTGTCTGTTACTAGGGAGTCAAAAAGAAAACAGTCCTTCCATTACCAAATTCTGGATGATGCAGGTATTTAGTTCATCACGCAACTTGTGAAAGTAGTGGCATATTTACTTTTGCATTGCCCCTACATATGACACGTCAGAAAAAACATGTGCTCTTGGAGAATCTCAAATGGAAGTGATCTTTTATTAAATGTGGTTGAAAAGCAGAAATATTCAAGGGCTGTTTCTGATATATCAGCGGTTACAGTCGTTTCCTGCTAGTGTTACGTGAGGGACAGTAGGTATCTCCTGCAGGAAGAGTTCTTGTTCTCCACATGATGTTTTCATGTAGGATTTCACACATGGTGGTGTATGATTCATGCTCAGCTTTTGGAAGCGTGGGAAGCATGTCTGGTGGTCAGGGCCCGATGTTCCTCTGGGTTTCGTACAGACCACAGAAAGATGAGCCAGTTGCACCTTTGAGCCAAACAGTTGGATAATCAAACCAAGCATTTGATTTCAGTTTTAGTTCTTTTTTATGAAGGAAAGGGGTCCAGCTTGGTATGAACTCTAGCCTATACTTACATTTTTGTGGGTTTAAGTGAAAAGACCAGGCAAAGTTTTAAGTTGCAGTCTGTTTATATTGTTCTGATTTAAGCTCTATCATTATCAATATAACTTTCAAAAACAAACAAAAAAAGCACCCCCAAATTGACAGTGTTTTTCAAATTCTCTGCTTTTCTCATGTATTCAAAAGTGTAAGCCTGTTCTGCTTGGCTGACTGGCTGTTTGATTATTGCTTTACATTATATTACATTGTTTCATTCTTAACTGTAAGCCATCAAAATCATAAAATCTGAGTTCTAGTCTCAGTTACACTCAAACATAACTCCTGAAAAGTGGTTTGTCTAACTTTGTAGTATATATGGCATTTTACAAACTTTGCTTAAGTTGTATATTCCCAACTCAATCCAAACAGGAGTTGAGAAATCCTGCTTCTCTCAGATGACTGGATGCCTGAATAATACAGGAATTACTTTTCTCACTTAAAAGCATTAGCAAAATACTTACATAAATACTGGGGTTTAATCAGCTGGTGCTGTCTCTTTATTTAAAGGAAAAACTTATTTAACCTCCTTCAGGAGAGATTCAAGCTACCAGTGACAATGGAGACAGGTCTAAGCACCCAAGTGGCAATGTGTGTAGAAAAAAGTATAAGTCAGTGATGTCTGTGGCTGTAATCAGCTGGCATTGTCCACCCTGCCACATGACAGCCAGGAGACCAGCAAGGAGGATTTTCCATTTCTGGAAAGTGCAATGAAATGGGGGAACACAGTGATCTGCAAATTGTCTTTCCTTCTATGAAGTATTGTCTTCAGGATACTGCTTGACATTCATTCAGTCAAATATTTTGACAATTTGAACAAATAAGCAGGAAATGGTTTTGATTTTTGGCCCCAGCGGGCCATTTGTGAAGAAGAATAAGTAGCGCAGCATGTGCCATGTCTCTTAAATACCCTTGTTTGCCAGAAACATATGCAGCGTGTTTCGCAGGCTGTGGAAATGGTTATCATTTCCAGTCCACCAAGTCACCCTTCTGTCTCCACACACCATCCCCAGCCCCGCACTGGGCTGGGGTGAAAGGAAACATCACTCTGAATTACTCTGCCATTACCTGTTCATGAGGAGAGGGTGCATATGCACATAACACATAATTCTGTGCACATTTCTGAGAAGGGTTGTGTATGCAATCACCTCACAGTGGCACAAAAGAGGAGTAGCAAGCCGAGGTGGTGCATGCACAGGCACCTGAGAGCCAAACCTGCAGCTGTCTCCACGGTGCTCTCAGAGGTGCCCGTCTGTGCGAGCGTGCTGCTGCAGCACACCTTCACAGGAGCCCTGGGCCAGGGCGCTGCGCTTGGGGAGATGCCAGAGGAGCTTTTGTCTGTGCTTTCACTGAGGGTTTAAGTAGTTCGATTAGCATTTGGGTCAGAGCACATGGAGCAGCCCCGGGTGGGGTGGGAGAAGTCACACTGTGAGGCCACACTTGAACGTGGCCACTTTACTGCACCACCCCGGGTACAAAGCCTACTTGTGTGGGGCACGTCCCGTCGTGCGTCACGCTTTGGTTGTCAGTGGCAGTCATGGGTTGCTGGGGGGTGACACAATAACCTCTTTATGCTTAAAAGAATAGCGGGGGGAATTGCGGGAGACCATTGGAAACAGAGCAGCAAAGAAGTGGTTTGGCTTTTGTCTGTCCCTCAAGGTAAGGTGCCCAGGCAGTCGCTGAGCTGCCTCTGCTGTGCTGGAAGGAGTGTGAGCCTCGAGGGTTAATGCAGGACTTCGGGTATCTGGATGGGAGAGGACTTAAAGAAACACCCAAGGAATATATCACCCCGTGATATCTCTGTGGTAAAAACATGATAAAACTGCTTGTTTAGGGTAGAGTTTTGCAGCAGCTCACTCTGAAGTCCGGGCTGCCACAGCCTTGTCACCCCCACTGCCTTCAACACAAGAGCAGCCACACAGGGAATCAGCTCAAAGAGCTGATCTGTCTGGAAATTAAACTGTGTTTTTTAATTACAAAAAAAAAAAAAAGTTTGCTTTACTAGAATGTGTCAAAGTTTCATTCAAAGAGAACTGGAAAAATAAAAAGACTAGGAACTGAAAAGGGCCAAAACAGACAGAAATTTGAAAAATATTGATACGGACTATAAAAGTTAGTTAAATCTCTTACTGTATCGATCACTGTCTCCTTTGCCAGCCCCTCAGCCGTACACTCCACAAAGCAGTAAGCCTAAATAACTCAGATATGCTAAGTAAAGCTACTCTGAATATGGCTTCTAGCCTAATAAGTCAGAGCCTTATCCAGTTCCCATGAAAAACATCAGGAAAGTTTCCTTCAACACTAATAGACATAAGATTGGATTGCAAAACAACCACATAACTTTTGACCAAAAACTGAAGTTTTTCTAAAGCACTGATAAAATATTCATGCAGGAGAATGTGGAAACTGTGACTGGAGCAGTCACATTGCTAAATATGTTTAAAGCGAGCATAATAATTTTTGAAACCACACTCATTCTCACTAGTGATGTGTACTCTAAGGGGAAAATACAAAACAAAGGGGTTTTTTTGAAGGAAAAAGGCATTTATAATTTCTTTATTGTGGATGTGCAGAAAGACTCCCCCTCTGCTGCTGGGAAAACCCATTTCTGCTCAGTAAGCAGTAAAGCACATCCTAATTTTTAAAAAGCATTTGTTAGGCAAAACAGGGCTTTTTTACAATGCTTTCATTTTTTTGCAGTTGGAGTCTTTCTGTTGATGCCAGCTGCTTTAGTTGTAGGTATTTTCTGGGAGGTGGTGTCTGTCAGTCCCACGTGGGGTATCCCCTTGGCTATCTCTCATAGCCGCCCTTCTATAAATCACAGCATATTAAAAAAAAGGGGATAATGCTGACATGTGAACTAATCCCCACATCAAAGAGAGCAATCCCCCCTCCTCCAAACACCCACCCCCCTCTTTTGCTGGGAAAAGTCTAACGCCTAGAAGGTGATTTACACAAAACTTCATCCCAGTTGTTAGGAAACTTGCAGTGCCGCTTACTTGCCAACTGCAGGAGAAACCTGGGAATCAGGGTAACCACAATAACTAGCCTGCGGCTTCCAGCATTTGGCAATTCAGGAGGGAAAAAAAATTGGCTTGTTTCAACAAACTTGTGTATATGTTGATTGCATGGCAGAATAGGCATGTATATAGACAGATGTAAATGTGACTAGTGATGTGGGTCTGTCTGGGCACATCTGAGGCTGTATGGGCACATCTATATCTGCGTGTGCTTACAAGCACTTGTACAGGCACAGGACTGCCTGGTCTAGCACATACAAGACACACTGAAGCACACAGAAATACCTCTCTTTCCCTCTGCTAGGAGAAAAGAGGGACAACGGGGAATATGCATTAAAAGCGTGAGCCCATGTGGGCATCCAGTGGCCTAGACATGGAGAAGGCTATCTGAAGCTATTCATTCCAGCTGTAGGCCAGCCTTTGAGCTAACAGTTCAAATGCTGGGAATAGATGAATAAGGAGAATGCTCTGTCTGAGACAGGATTAAAGCAGACACTCGCTGCTGCCCTTGCCTTTGCAAATGCTTCCTGTGCACTGGTTAAGCACACAAACAACTTCCAAATAATTGTCTGTCTTTGGAATGCAGCTGAAAGGAGGAAAAAATGCCTCTAGGTAACTCTCTTTTCCCAACTTAATGCTGTGCCTGTGCTAGGCACACATCCTTCAGACATACCAACAAAGCATAGTAGCATGGACAAAGACTACACTGGTTGTTCTGGATTCATAATCAATAAGCAAAAAATACCTGCCCCATGTGAAATTTGCTGTAGTAAAGTGCATTTTTATAAGTATATCTATACATGTGAACTAGATACTTCCACCAGTATCACAGCTTCTGGTTGATTAATTCAGCTTACTTGCTGCTCTCCTCCTGCCACCCACACAGGTAGGCAGGGACGCCCTGGGGCCCACAGGGCCCTCCCCACCCAGGTCATCCCTTGCCCCAGGCCAGGGGGTCATGAACGTCTCTCCCAAAAAGTCAGCGTCACTGCCAAAAGAGGCACACGAGGTTCACTCCCAGTGCGAGAGAGTGAACTGGAGTGGGGAACAGCTAGATTAACAAAAAATGCATCCTTTCTGTAGTCCTTGGTTGGTTGTGGTCCAGCTGTGCTCACCAATGCAGTTTGGTATGATTGCACAAAAGCTGAAGGGAGGAAGCAAGTAGCCAGGGGCAGTGAGACACTCAGGCAGCTCCCATGTCAGTGGCAAGTGCTGGCTTAAAACATCCATGAAAGTACAGCCTGAGGGAGAGCATCAGGCATGTCAAGAGCCCCACATCTCCCAGTGCACTGACTGGAAGGGCAGGGCACGTGTGTGGGGGGAAGGCAGAGACCAAAAGTTTTGTTGTTCCAGTGCTCCCTCCATGTAGATGTGCAGCTCTGCATGTGTCCGTGCCTGTCCCCTGCCCTGTGTCAAGTGGAGAGGATGTGAAAGAAACCCCAGCGTGGTTGAGCCTTCACCTCCAGTACATGGAAAAACAAACACAGCCATTCTCTTGTTTGTTGATTTAGTTCAGAGTGCTCCTTCCATTACAAAGCCATTTCCCTGCAGGCAACGGGCTAAAACCTATTTGCTTATTACTCTGCAAAAGAAAATGATGGGTGCAATTTTCAAGCACCTCTTCTGTTGATTAGACACAAAGATTGAAAGGACATAGCCCTCCCAGCGACCTCTCAGCTGTATTTTCTTGTTGGGCATAACTTTTAATGTTTTCTAGCTCAGAAACACATGCCACATATATCTTTTTCTCCTCTCCTGGAAATATACATCTCTCTATGGGACAGCTTTGTGCTTAGAAAGTGAACCACGTGCTTCATCACAAGTATTTGCATAGAGATGGCGGTGACCACTGAAAGCTGCATCCGGAGCTGCAACTTGCAGAACACCACATACCCCACACACCCCACACACCCCACTGCACCATCTGTAATGAGTCAAAACCCCAGACGTGAACACTTGTGAACAAGGGAGAGGTTTCCTCCTGCTGCTCAGGCTTATGGCTGTCCCAGCTTCCATTTAGGATGGTGTAAATACCAAGCCAGCTCTTGGAACTGGCACAGCTAAGTGGAGCTCTGGGTGTGAGATACATCCTTGTTCAAGGCAAACACACAGGAAACATATCACAAGTCTCTTCTAGCCTGTTTTTATTGATGAGATGCACCCGTAGGCAGTTCCTGCTGCTGACTGGGACAAGTCTGGGTAAAAACTGCAAGAGGAGCACCAAAGTTTATCTAGACCTGGCACCAGTTTTGGTGCTTGACGGAATTAGCTGTTTCTACTGAGTCCAGAGCTCTTTGTTTGTCCCAACAGTACCACCTCCCCTCAGCCCCCACCGCCAAAATAATCAAACTAGTCTCAACACCTTTTTTTTCAGGTTAATTCACTTCTCTGCCAGCTGGTCTTTTAGATGGCAACTCTTCTGACTGGCCTTTTAGGTGGCTGGCACTTTACACTCCTCACAAATCCAAGCCAACTGCATTAAAAAGTGAATTTACATTGCAGGGCTGTGGGGGGAGGATACCCCAGGCAATGTCAAAGAAAAAGCGGATCAAAAAGAGCTGCTAGTATTGGATATGTGGGCTGTCTTTTCAGCTGCTTTGGGCAACAGTCCTTTCAGCATAAGAAAAGCTCAAAAGAATTCAGTTAATCTGTTGTTAAACAGAGTCTGTGATGGGAGACTGGTCTGTCATCGTCCAGGCAGGGAACTGAGCCTGGCTATAATGGCTGGGATCTCCTTTGCCCTTTCCCAGCATTTCATATCTACGGTGACAGTGAGTTCATGGACTGGCACCTTGCTGTCTCTCAGCCCTGTGATGCCAGCACCCCTTCCTTCTGGCTGCTCTCAGGAGAAGCAGCAGCTCACAGCCCGTGCACTACGTAGCTCAGCACACCCGAGGGCTGTGGCAGCCAGAAATCCCTCTCCATAACTCTCCTGCTTCACACGAGCACGGGAAGTGTCTTGCAGGGCACTGGCCGTGGCTAACCTGCTGCTGGTGGTGGTTTCAAAGAGCTAGGAGGTCAGCTTAAGTCCTGAGGCAAGAGCTCGGGCATGCCTTTCAGTTATAAGTCTGCATATAGAGATGTAAGTGCAGCCTGACCCACGCCAAGGTGTGGCCCCCATGATGCCCCACAGCCCCAGTGCTCAGTGCCGCAGTGCAGCTCGGAATGTTAAACAGAGATGGTGAGCAGCCCATAGGCTTGCCAGCCTACACTTAATTTGCTACATGAGGAATATCACATGCCTACTGCTTCCACCTAAAATGAATCCCTCCTTCCAGTTGGGAAAAAGGAGGTCTTTTATATTCCTCAGAGTGGAGGATCCCGTAGATTCCTACAGAGTAAAGCAGCTATTCTTTTTAAGATTTAAAGACATTACTTCTTTTTTGTTCATGTATCACATTTCAGTGTCTTCTAAACAAGAGGGAGCTTAATGTTTTTGTGTAACCTTGAACTTTTATTGCTTCATCCTTGAGCTTCCATGAGCTACATTATGTTCTACTATGAACAGAACGTCCTACTTAGGATTGTGTGGCACATGCTTTGGTTGCAACAGCTTCTTATTGCTTTCTTTGGCCTGCATGTATATGTAGTTGTATGCATGCCTACACACGTGTATATGTATGTGTTCATTTCGAATTATGAAATGACACAATGAAAGTTTCCAATTCTGAAAATTTTTATTTCATTTCCTTCCTTCTCCACTGCTTTTCAGCTAAGCACACTGGCAGTGTGTTCTAAGGAACAGGATAATTCCCCTCTGTGACTCCTTTCTAAGGTCTCCCAGGCAGGAGTCAGTATGATGGTGGCAGCAGCTGCTGCAAGAGCTGTTTGAATGTCTCTGCACGTAGTGGGCAGCGAAGTGCTGATCTCAGGCAGCAGTGCTAGGAACGTCAGGGTTTGTTTAATATTCACTGGGGATCTTCTTAAAAAGTCAGTGTACCTCCCTACGGTTCTGTGGACTGGCTGAGCATTACCATGCAGTTGTTTCAGCTTTTATTGTAGTTCATGAGGAGCATTGTCCTGTGAAATGGAACTTTCTGGGTTTGTTTTAATGGCAGACTGTAATTTGATTTTAAATTATCTACTGCCAAGCCTTTCACAAGTGAATTGAACACACATGCATTTTCTCCATAACAAATTTGACTGTCTGGAGGAACAAAGGTTGGTAATTAAGCTCACAGCAGTTGATAAGGACGGGGCCTAGGCAAGGCCTAAAACCTCAACAAGTTAGAGCCTTAATTTCTGGATACTTACCAAAACCAAACCCTTGACTGGGTGCAGCTTGCTCATTCTGAATAATCTTCCTCTTTGATTCCCCGGGGAGGCTGCTGGGCTGTCCTGTGGGAAGTCGGAACCTCAGTATGACAGGGAGGGATGCCAAAAAAGCAGACACCACTCCAGGGTAACCAGGTATGCCAAGTCAAATGCATAATTCACCAAGATTATGGTTAAATATGGGAGATCTATTTCTCTCCAGCCAGTGCATGAGTTTCCAGCACCCTTTGTACTTTGAAATACCATTAATTAATATTTATCAGATGCAAAATGTGACACTAGCTACTTGGTACAATATGCCTTTAAGCATTGTATTCCTATTCCTTTTTAAGCATATTGACAGTCAGACTGAGGCAGGTGATCGTGAGTGTCACCAACAGCAAACACCCCTCGGCTGGAGGCAGCTTTCAAACCCATCCTGGCCTTAAACTGGACTGTCCTCAGTGCAGGACAAAGCCCATTAGCAGGAAACTGGGACCTGCCACAGTACCCATGGCTGCTTACACAGCCACATGGTTTAAGAAACACAAATCATCATGTAGTGATTTTTTAATGGCGTCTTTGCTCCAAACTCACATGGATGTTTGGAAAGCCCCTATGCTCATCTTTCTCTGCCATGACCTTGTTTCATGCCGGTGCTCAGCTGCCCATGGGGAGGCGTGCCAGGGCAGACAGGCCATGCTGTGCCTTACTGTGCTGTGCCTGGGCAGCATGGGCACCCTCACTCCCCACTGACCCCCAGCTGCCCTTGCTGTGTCACTGAGAAGCAGATCTGTTTGGCCCCTTGCTGGTGCACAATCCCCGTGTCAAATGTGTTTGACAGTGCTAGTGCCTTGAGAGCACTGTGGCAGGGGCTTCCCAGCAGTTCGGCTCCTGAGGCCACAGCCTCTGGATAACTTCCACCCCAAATGTATGTCACATTTCCTTCCAGTGAAAGCAAAATATTTACACTAAGCCAGGGTCACCTGGCGGCCACTGCGCTATCGCAAGCTGGAAGCGGCTGCGATACTGTAAACGGAGGGGCATGAGGGCGGAGGGAATTGCTGTGGGCCTCCAAAATAAACGATGCAGCTGGCGGGCGCTGCTGGGAGTGGTGGGCACCAGGGAGGTGGGCGCTGGATGGGTGCTCTCAGGGCGGGTTGGGGGTGGGCAGGCAGCAGGGCCTGCAGTTCAGGGACAGTGGGCCAGGATGGCAATGGCAGAACAGAGCTGGTGCCAGGGGTGAGGGAAAGAAAATCCACAGAGTCTGGACAGACATGTCCAGCATCCCCACCAGCCACCCTTCCCAGCAATCCCCTTGCAGCCTCAGCATGTTCAGTACCTGAGGCTATGGCCACACCAACCTCACTGCTTTACCTGCCTTCAAGGAGCTGTTGGAAATACTCTTCCTGTTCTTCGTGAGGGCTTTGGGCCCAGTTAAACCACCCTGGAAGTTGCTGGGCTAGACTTGCCCTATGAAAATGCATTGAATTCAGTGTTTTAAACTTGTAAACTTGAACTACAAGACTCACAGCCCCTGTATTCCCAGACACATGAGAGAAAGGGTGGCATTTTCCCATTGTAGTAGCTTGCATAGAAGAAATCTTCCTGAGACAGGTCTTCCCACCTCCTCACAGCCTGAATCTCTCCCATATGCTGCCAAAATTTCCTTCTTTTGCACTGCTGACCAGCACCTGAAACTTCTGCTGCATACTGTAACACATGCATGTGAGTCATGGGCAAAGTGGCTGGCAGCTCCTGGCTGCCCTCCCATCAGATACCATTGACTTCTCCTCAGTTCCCACTGTCCCGTTCCCTGCCAGGCATTTGCCCAAAGTGATGACCCATGCCAGGGTTTCACGTGTGACCAATGGCATGTGGACCCTGGAAAGCCCCCACCAGACAATAAACAAAATGGTGCTGGTTTTGTGTGCCTTGAACCCACTCTGGAGACATGAGGACTCTAAGCCTCCCAGCACCTGGGCTGCTTCAGGAAGCCTTCACTCACCTGCAAAGATAGATGTGAATGTCAGGCATGAGCCACAGTGGAGCTGTGCTGAGCACCTCTGATCACACAAGCCCATAAGGAGCAGCAGGGGGGTTTGAATAATCCCACAAGCTCTTCTGCCTTTGTTATGCTGCTGCCACTCTCCCAGCAAGGTTCACAAGTAAGCACGTGGAGTAAGCAAAATATTAAAGGACATTCCAGTTATTCTTGGCTGTCTAAGGGAGAGATAATTGCACTTTTTTCATCCAATCATTTTCCACTGGCACTTCTCGTAATGATTATCACAGTGTCAGTATCTGAGATATCAGTATTAGACCAAAGCTGAGGAGGGTGGCATTTGGCCACTTGGGAAATACAGTTTTCCTCAGCTTTGCAGAGAAGTTTCTTTATGCCAACTACTAAGCTATTAGGTATGCAAGGCATAACTATAGCAGAAGGGGATTTCTGTGGGGGAGGAACAGTATGATTCATATTGTCTCACCAGCCTTGCAAAACAAAATGTCCAGTCAGATGCTTTTGTGATGCAGCCACTCATTTCTCCGCCTTTATTTTGTACACAGGCATAACCCCAGTGCACTGGGACCTGGGAATCAGCAGAGGAGAATCGGTCAAGAAAACAGGAAGCACCGAGATGACCTAATACTCTAATAGCATTTTCCTCACTGGGAGCAGTGTCCAGAGCATGGCAAGGGGAAGGAGGGACCGAACGCTGTTCTCAAGCACCTGATTAGCACCTCTCCTAACAACTCCTTGAGACAGCTGGCATGGAAAGTGGTAACAGGAATGCTATCCCAGCTTTGGAAACTTGCCTGCTTCTCAATCAACCCAGTATCTGGAGCACAGACCGTGGCTGAATATCATTCTAGTAAGCATCTACTGCATTGCACTGGTGGTTTAAAGGGCTTCATTAATGCAGCTGAGGCAGAAGTTGGCAATTGCTGGATGTTTATTTTGGAGCAGCCTTCAGGAATGTACCAGCCTTCATTTTCTGGAGTTGCAAAGGAGGGTGGTAAGGGCAGGGGAAAAGCACTGATCTCAAGAAAAGATATTCTAAGCTGAAGATCTACCTGAGAGTTAATCACTCTCTACTTCTTGGAACACTGCACTTATACATTAAAAATAAAATTATATCAGGACCATTTATTCTTTTCCTCCCCAGAAAATTCAGATTTAAGGTAAATCAAAAGAATTCCTGATGTTTTAACGTATATGGAAGTTCACAGTGTAGGTATCAGCTGGCTCTTCCCAATTATGTCCTTGACAAAAATCCAAGCCATCCATAACAGACTTCCACATTATCAGGGACCACAAAAACCAGAATGCCTTCATCTCACTGATGTGGAGACTGGGCCTACTCCAGTCGTCACTACCAGTATACAGAGATTTGGTTTTAGCACAATCCTGACAACACAAATGGCACAGAGGAGGCAAATGCTTTTCAGCCTTCTTCTTAAAGGCTGGCTCAGAGAGGCAGAACTTTGCACACCTCGGTGTGATATGGCACTCTCATATCTCACTGTCATTAAACACTAGCATGAGACTTTACATACTTTCATGGGCTTCACGCATTCTTTTCACGTGTGTTACTAACATAAAAATTACACGATTGTAGATATGTTTTTGTAAAGTCAGCTGAAAGGTAGTGTGCATTTGTCATATTTGCAGTACTTTAGCCACCCTGAAGAAAGGACGGGGGAAGAGGGCAGGCTGCAGCTTGCTTTCTTAATAACATGCAAAACCTTTAAATCTCAGGTTACAGTAAGTATTTTGGCTCCAAACTCCAGCTATGAAGCAAATAGCCCAAGGACTCTCCCTAGAACTGTAGTGGCACATTTTAATAACATCTAAAGTGCAATGGTGAGGCTCTTCTGTACCAAAAGAACCTGCTGGCTATAAAATATAAAAAATTACACTTTAAAAATAACTAATTTTAAGATCTCCTGTATCAAAAGCTATGTCACCAGCAGGCATCACCTCATGTCCTTCTAGAAATGCTTTGAGGCTGAGACTTGCCCCATTTCCCTTTGTTACAGCATATGGGTCCTACCTGATGGCAGCTTTTCTGCTGTCCTCTTGTGCCCACTGGCTCTGTGTCACCCACTGACTCTAGTATGATGTTTGACAAGTCTTCTGCCAACCCCTGCAGCACCAGGGAGTGCTTAATGGAAGACTAGACTGACCATTTGTGGGGTCTAATCCAGTAGGGAATGAGAAAGCTCTTGTAATATTTTACCAAAGGGACTGAACTCTGCAAAAGACCTTGAAAAATGTAACTCCCAAGGTGATGTAAGGACATGTGATACCTGATAAACCTGGGGGAAAATAAAAAATCTAAAGGTGTGAAGGGATTTTCTACTGAGTTTCACAACGGAGTGCAATTAGGCCTTATGTAGCCTAACCTTGGCCATGCTGCCAGTAGTTTACTGGGGTAATATCCAGTAAACAGATAAATTAAACTGTGCCATCATGAAGAGATCATTCTTTTCAGAGTGCCTAAATTCTCCTCCAAATGGGAGCACTTCCCTTTTCCAGATCTATATACAACATGATGGTTCAGGGCCTTCCTAGAAATGAAAAGGCCCATTCTTCCTCACTTTTTCAGTGAAAACACACGTGATGAGAAACCACACACACACGCACATGGGTTGGCGAGAGCCCAGTGTGGGCACAGATGTCTGAATGAATGGACACACAGAGATCCCTGTGTAGTAAGAATGTTTACCATGTGTGGTGCTGGGAATCACACGCATGATTCCAGAAAGACCCACAAGATTGGCTGTAAGATGTTGTAATGTAAAGATCCTTTCTTTATGTCGGAGCCTTGAAGTTTTGTGCCATTGCGATGATGTCAGCTGGAGTTCAAAGATGAAACAGGCTGCAGGTAGGGAACAATTTCTAAATTGTTTTGTGCAGGGGACTTCTGCAAATAGTATTCAGGTATCTTCAGCAGACCAAGTCATTGGATCTGAGTCCTTATTTATCTGATTTTTCTAATTAATGCCTGTTTGACAGAGTGGTAGACAAATCACCAGATTGCCCTAGCTGGGTATGAGCCCCTATCCCTGTTTTGCCCAAGGCAAAGATGTCCTCATTGCAATTTTAAGTAGGCAGATTCAACCCTCAAAGTATTTGGCATCTTGCACCAAACTACACACTGGCCACAAGGTTCAGCATGTTTTCTCTAAAATCAGCTGCTGCAGGGCTCTGGCGCTGTCTCAGTGCTGTCTGCTGCTTAGTGCTTCAGAAATCACACAAAAGATCATGTGGGTCACTTCCCTCATGTTCAGAAAAAAATTTAGACTAGGTTAGATGAGCTGCACATGGAAAGGAAAGTGAGGGCATTCAGGGCAAAGGGATAACAGATTCTTAAACTAACTTCACCTTTGATATTCTGCAGTTGTTTAAAGGAGAAGGCAAAGGGAGCTTTGTCACAGTATGAGTGAAAGTTTATTTTAGAACCTTTGTTTGAGAAAAAATGTCTTTTTGAAGATATTATTCGAAGAAATTGATTCATTTAACATCAACGGGATTCTACAATATTTTCGTTCCTGTGTGGTTCTTTCTCCTACACTATTCCCACTCAGACAATGTATTTTTGATAGGAAAGTAGTCATTCTTTCTACTTTTCCATTCTCTGCTGGCCTCCTTAAGATCTCACATTGTAGATTTGCATCAGATTACTGTCATGGTAATTTCTAGCTCAAGTAAAATCAACAAACTTCCTCTCTCTTCTTTCCTTCTGGTCTTTAATATATTCTAGAAAGCCCAAATGCCCTGGTGGCCAGCTCCCTGCTCAGTCTCCCAAAACGCCTTTCTTCATTTTTTGATGTTAGCTCTGTGCAAGGATTCTTGCCTGTACTCCTCTTTGGCTAAGTCAGTAATTCTTGGTTCTTCCTGATCATTTCTTCTCTTCTGCTCCTGTGAGTTACACCAAGCTGGAAGGTGGGGATGAGTTCCTCCCCAACTTTTCGTTTGTCAGGTTTTGCTGCCTGTAAGGATGCTGCTGGTCTTTGATGTGAGGATGGGCATTTGGAGTAAGGCTGATAGGGATGTTCTCCAAACTTGACCTGGACAGGGAAATACAATTCCCTCAGAGAGGTTTCTTTTGACAAGACTACAGGCCCAGTTATTGTCCAGATGTCCTATAGCTGGATAGTTCAACACAGTTATAAATTGTTATATGTTTATGTTATATGTAAACTGATTATATGTGAAGTCCTACTTTTTCTGAAGCTCAGGTGACATTTACTGTTTCACTCTCCTCCTGAACTGCTTAGTGTGAAGGAAAAGAAAAAAACCAAACCACAAATCCATGTCAGTTTCAGCACCTTTGCCCTTATGATTGACAGCTTTCCTCCACTGCTGAGTTAAGACTGCTGCAAGTGGGAATTCCTTCTCCTGAATTAATTAAATCTGTATTGTTATTGCCTTTGATCTACTGCCATAGGAACCAGAACGAGCACTGGAAGACCTCCATTTTTGTCCATTTCTTACACAAATAGATCTGGACAGATTATTAAAAGGATCATTTAGAAGATGGTGGGCGGAATAGTCCCCTCCCAAAGCTGCCCTTGAGACTGACAGTTTCTGTGGAAACTGCATGGGAACAGTTACAGACCTCTAGTGGCTCTGTTTATATAGCTCATCTATTTCCTAATTGCTCACCAGCACAGTATTTTGGAAAGCCATATAGAGATTTCCCATAAGGATTACAACACGGTGTCATTTCATCTTCTCTGCATTTCCCATCCCATTCTGTTTGTTTTATTTTCCTCACCATAACATCTGTCCCACATTGCTGAGAGATTTCACAATTGGAAACCTGCTATAAATTATGACACAGAGTTAAAGGACTTCAGTGTTTGCTCTCTGCTATTTTTTTCAAGGGACTTTGGGTTAGCCACCTCTTTAAAATAAGCCTTCTTCTTTTTTTTTTTTTTTTTTTTTTTGCTATTTATATACTAGTGTTTGTAAAAGCTGTCTGTGAAAACTGGAAAAAAAAGAATATTTCTGTCCTTCCTGCTTGTATCCTTTTCCATTTATCTTCCACTGAGTTCCTAGAGAAACACAAACTTCTGTAAGTGCTTGCATAAAATAATCTTTAGCAAGCTCTGTCCCTAATGGCCCGCAGGGACTCCAGATAAAAAAACAGTTTCTCACATTTCTGTTGCCCAGCATCTGACACTGTGGCAGCTTTAGGGCTCCAAGTGCCAGCCTGTGTCACTGCTGCCAGGGCTGCAGGCTGAACTGGACTCTGGTTCCAACTAAAATGGAAGCAAGAGTCTTGAACTCTATAAAGGACAGGCTACTCTGGTTGGCTCTACAAGAGGCTGCAATAGCCTGCAATCCTAGGAACAGAGTGACCACGTTTCAGCTTAACACACTGTTTTGTACTGATCAATCAAGGTTAGTGTCACATATCATCTCCATGTGGGAACCAGAGACATTTACAAGAGAGATCAAACATACAGTACTATATTCTCACAATCCAAGGACATCTGAGTCTTTGGTGACTTCACCTGTCACTGCAGCCTTTCTTCTCTAAACCAGAAAGCAGCACACATAGCTCTTGCTCTTGGTTCTCACTCACAAGTGAGAGCACTGCAAAACCACAAACATGGAGTACTTGCAATGCTCCACAACATCAGCCTTGCTTCCCCCAGCAGCCAGGAGAGAATCAGAGATTTATATGGCTGGGAGAAATCTCAGAAGATCACTTAGTCCAGACTCATGTCCCAAGGCAGGATCATTATACTTATGTCACCCTTGGCAAATGCTTGTCTAACCGCTTCCTGAAAGCAGGATGGCGATTCCACACCCTCCTCAGATACTTCTTTGTGTAATTATCCTTACTGTTTGTCGTCCTCTAACATCCAACCCCAATCTCCTTTTCTGTAGTTTAATGCCATTACTTGTCCTATCCATCACCTATATGGAGAACAATTTATTCCCCTTTTCTTCCCAGCCACCTTTCACATATTTGACAGCAGTAACCCTATCTTGCCCCAGTCTTCTCTAGACTTAAGAAAGTCAATTTGTTCATTCTTCCCTCCTAGCTCTGTTTTTCAAGACCTCTGATTATCCCCCAGTTGTCCTCTGGACCTTGTCTTGAGCACAGCACCCAAAGCTGGACATCACACTCCAACTGCAGCTTCACAGAGAACTGAGCAGAATGATTATTTGTAGAGTACAGGTCTAAGCACACATCCTAGTAAAGCACTTGTCCCTTTTGCATTAGCAATTAACTTGTATTTGGATTGTTACCTGGAACATCTCTCAGATCTTTTTATGCAGTGTTGCTACTTACACAAAAATTCACTAGCCTATATAGATAGAATTCATCATTCCTGGTGATGCCCAAGAATAGAAACTGAGAACTGTCCTTACTGATATGAATGCTATTTTTAAGGCCATTTGTCTAAATATTTTTAATTGTAGCTTTATATTTCATATTATCCACAGTATCCTTCCAGATTTGTGGTAGCCAAGAATGCAATATTTTCTATTCCATTGTCCAAGCTGTTCATAATCCCCTTAAATCAGATTGACCCAGTATAGATTCCCACCAACTTTTCTTGATCCATCTTTCTCTTTTTAAAGTATAGCTAATAACTGTTCTCGTTGTGCAGTTTTCCAACCAGTACTCAATCATCCCAGACCGGGTCCATCTATCACAGATTCCCTTAATTAAATTTGCTTTGGAGTGTCATGTTACCCTGTGACAAAAGCCTCACCACCATCAAAACATAGGAATACTATTGCTTGTCCGTTATCAATGAGAGTTTTTTATTCTGTCATGAAAGGAAATTTGACCTGTTTTACACAATTTGTTTTTCACAAATCTATGCTGGCCATTATTAATCTCTTTGTTTCACTTTAGGTGCTTACCAAAGTTTGACTGTTTGTTCCAGTATTTTTCCGGGAATTGAAGTCAAACTGAACAATCTGTAATCCCTGGCTCCTCCTTTTTTCCCTTTTAAAGACCGGAACTACGTCTGCACTTTTCCAGGCTTCCAAGTATGATCTCTGGGCTCCATAAAACATCCCAGAAGCTGGACGAGGTTACGCCTAGAGCTTTTGTGGTTAAATAACTGGCTGTAGCAATTACCCGAGGATGAAATTCGTCTGGCTCAACTGACTTCAACACTATCTGAAGGATCTTCTGATCTAGTCTTTGTTCNGGCATTGAAATTGATTGCAATATTTGTCTGAAGTGATGAAAAATGCAAAACAGGTATGAAGCACCCTGGCATTCTAGCCATGAACTGTCTGGAGCCTTTCTTCCCCAATGGCCAGCATGTTTCCGATCTCCTACCTCTTCCTTGCTGCTGAAGTAGTGATGGGAAAAATAATTGTCATTTAAAGTGTCTTGCTAATTGGCTCCCATTTTATGACCTTTGTGATTTTATTGACATATACCCAGCCCAGCTTTTGCATGCTCATTTCCCCAAGGCTGAGATCAAAACAGAGCTGATGATTTCTCAAAGTGGATCTGCTGTTATATCTCCTATGAAACCTCCAGTTTTTGGATAGCTGATGCTTGTTACTGTTCTCTCCAAGGTGCTTTTTACTTAACTAGAACTTCTCCCTTGCCCAGGGTCCAAAATTACATGCCTTTAGTTACTGAGCAAGTGGTTTTAATGGAATCACTACTGGTTTTCTTGGTCTAGGAAAGACCAGAAGCCTGATCTTTGATTCCATCTCTTACCAACTGTTAAGCTCTACCTGGGAACACTCAGTCTTTGCTGGTCAAATTTTGTTTAGCCTCCTGTCCTTACCATAAGTGATGAGTATAAATAAAAATATTTTCTAACCCAGATCAGAATTTTACATAGTCCCAAATGCTGGAAGTGTTTACAGCTGGAAGTATTCTTCAAGTTCATCTCAGCTGCTCATTAGAAAATCATCTTTCCTCATTTGGGTACTTTTTTTTGCTGGCTTCCCTCAGCTGGCCTGCCAAGCTTGAAGGCAGAACAGACTAGGCTGATGCAGTGGGGAATATGTTTTTATTTTCATACTTATGAAAAACTTAAAATTCACTAGTAATGTAATCCCACTAAAGTCATGCCTGCACAGAAGCTCTAACTTACCTTCCACTGTCACATATTCTTCTCACCAGTAAAGATACTCAAAAGCTCCCTGCTGAAGGAAGCTGAAGCAGTACCACCAACACTGTAAATGCAGCAGTGTTGCACTGCTATAATGGTGCTCTGTCAAAAGAGCAGCATGAGCAGCCAAAAGGGGAAGGAGTTCAGCTGGTCTTTCTGTTGCCCAAGAGGAAGCGAATTTCAGATACCGCTTCGGTTCCCTTTGGTTATGATTCACCACAAATGAACAGCTAAAACATCAGTTGATAGTAAGGCCATGCAAACAGGGACTTCCAGAAGTGGACACTCAGAGGAAAAAGCAGAGAAAGCTGGCCTCTTGCCTAGCTGTGAGTCGCCTTCCTTCCCATTATGCTGCTTTTGTTTTTAGGGTTCCTGTGTGTTTTGCAGTGTCAGCCAGTTGCCAGAGAGGAGAAGACAGCCTTGCATGGGTTTTAGTTATGCCTCAGACCCCAGGCACCACCCAGACCCTACTGCAGGACATGTTCACTACTACCAACTGCTGTTAAACCAAAGCAACCTAGGTCATAAATCAAGGAACAGAACACCCTGCTGATAAACTGCAGTATACGGAAACTTACACAATATTTATGGTTTGTTACAGGTTAACACTACAAGTAGCAAACCATGAGGGCTGTGTTGCCCTCTTCTAACAGAGTTCTTATCCAATCTTATCACAACAATTTTCCATGACAGAAAAATTCCCTCTCCTTCTCAGCCTGGGCAAATTGCACCATTAGCACAATATCCCCTGTTCAGCCATCCTTAATGTGCTTTCTGGTGCGAATCTGTTGTGCTTTCAGCCTTTGGATCTTGTTTTGACTTGTCGTACTTCTTCCCCATGTCAATATGCATAAATCACGTGTAACTCTTGTGTGAAGAGCCTGATACACAGAGGCACTTAATGTATCACATATAAAATGCAAGAGAGCATGACAGCAATGATTCCGGTTTTTATAAAGAATTGTTGGAGACTACTTGTCAAGAAACAAGGAAAGAAACCCACCACGCTTGGAAAGAAGGGAGAGAGGGGTGTTGTCAAGGTGACAAAGGTAGGTATTAGATAACCCAAACAACAGAGAAGTTTTCCACTGTCCTGCACATGTTACCACTGTTAACACCAGGTACAAAATTAGTATAAAGTGAATTAAACCAGACACTGCTATAGGATAATGGATGAGACTGACAGAAGACTACAGTGGCCTATCTTTCCATCTCTGCTTTACAAATCCATTAAGCAAACAAAGCCTCACTGAACTTGCATTTGCCTGCTCTGCATGAGACCCCCAAATGAGTGGAGGTGTGTGAGGTGAATGAAGGAGCAGCACGCTACCATTTGTGTGCCCATACACATGAGGATACGACACCAAGGTTAATGAAAGGTCCTTAAAAAGTTTCTCCTTACCAGTATATCCCATTAGCTAAACCTGTGTTTATGTGAGGAATGCATTTACTGATTCAGATTATATTAGCAAAACCAGCCTGTTTGCTAACATGGGCCAGCCTGGCAAAGTGAGCCATAACGAAGGGATGACATTTCACCCCACCATGTCTCATCATACCTTTGGGTACGGTCCTGCTGCTGCTGATAAAATTAGAGATAGAAAGACTGGAGGATGGGGAAATGAGAGTGGGGGAATGTGCTAGATGCCAAACACCTGATCCCTTTTAAGAAGAAATCCCTTAGCAAAAAAAAAGGATTTTCTTAAAACAGCCTGCAGAAGGATGGGCTGATACCTGAAGGAGATCAAACCAGTAAAGCTGTACTAAGGCTGAGCTGCCATGTGTAAAATCCAGCACTCTCCAATGCAGTAAGGGTCCCTGTGCACTCCTATGGCTGGAGGGGAGGGCAAACTACTCAGAGTAGGAGGAGAGATTAATAAAAACATATTTGCACATTTAAAGGCTGCTCTTATCTTTGGAAATAGCTACCTTTATCCCTTGCAGTACAAGTGAGCAGTCCATGTCATCACCTGCATAGCAAGAGTGGAATTCTTGGCCGGAGGGAAGTATTAAGGTAGGGAGAAAGACTTCCAGGCGAGGGAGGCTAAAATACTTATTTACAATAATGGATTGCTTTTTAATAAGAACTATGACGTGGCTTTCCAAAGCTTCCTTTAGGGTCCATGAAAGAAAGGATCAAGTGAAACCATCAAAAATCCTTAAAAAATTCATGCTAGGTCTAGTGGAGTTTTGCAGAGACAACATGCTGTTTGCTACTGCTGCCTCACCCCAGTGCCCAGAGCTGTTCTGTCTGGCACAGCTGCCGTCACACCACCCCTGTCTGTCCCCACAAGAAAGTGAGTGCTCATCTCATGACTCTGTGAGTAAGAGGCTGCATGGGGCAGGTGCTCACTTCTGTTTTGTGGTCCATCATTTATGCAGACTGTCAAAATGGAGCTCTGGTAACAAATCTGGTTACTTTTCAGATTGAAGGAAAGAATGCACTGATAAACAATCTGACTGATTTTCAGATAGAAGGAAAGAATGCACTGCCCATAAATGCACTATCCCACTGGGTTGCCAGCAAGGGATTAAGCCCTACCCTGGTTTCCTCTGCTGAGCACAGACCTAGGAAGCTTCCCTATGAGCCTGCAGCCACCTGCATTCTCTAGCTCTTCAATGTATCTGCACTCACTGAGACATGCTGTGGTGGGATTCTTTGCTCCTGAGGCAGCCAGCACTGGCCACAGAGGAAAGACACTTTCCAGAGATCTCAAGGAAATAACTGTGCAAGGTTTAGCCAGGCAGCACTTTGTTTCTATACACAAATCTTCTCAAATCACATGCTTGGTCTAGTTTGCTAAAGGATGGTGCAGATTGAATGAAGTAAGCAAAACTACTTCCAAGGCAAACATTTCACATTTGCATTCATACTTGACATCTGATATCCCTGAGGTCCATGTGTCCTACTTAACTTCTATCTTGCCATTTCTCAGAAGGCTGGATGAGCTGAGAGGAGGAAACAGTAATGGGCTATGGGACCTCTTTCACTTGGAGCCTACACTTCTCTCAAGCAGCACCCTTTGCTGAGGCTCCAGTTTGCTTTACAGATGTTTAAAGGGTTGATTAAAAAAAACTCCTAGGAAAACAATTATACATTTATTTCTATCAAACATTTTGCAAGGAAATGATCCTTCCCTCCCCCACTTCAATAAAAGAATTCTTCATCGTGGGGGCGTCAGGAGAAAGAGAGTGAGGTAAGATAACGCTGCTCAGCTTGCCTCAATTTAATGAGCTCCTTTAGGCCTTATCATTCACCGTGTGCTTTCCCTCATTGTAAACTTCTCAGCCTCATCAAAAAGAGCCTCTTTTCTTTTTTTTTCTATTCTTTTTTTTTTTTTTTTTAAATCAGACTCTGTTTGATCAGCCCTTTCCCCTTTCTTTCCACAATCCCCCACATCACGCTGGAACTGGTACCAGTGGTGCATGTCAGCATGCCCTAGCAACAGAGATTAAAGAAACTACCAGCTCCTGAGGACAGGCCAGCTCAGACTTACTAATTAACTGCAGTGAAAGTGAATGAGAACAGCCTTTTCTTTCAGGCAAGAGGAGGCACTAGAGGTGGATGAAGGAGTTCAGCTAAATGAAGGTTTCCCTCCCCCAAAACATGTGTCAACATTAAGACCAATCCTCTGTTAATAAGACTTTGTGTACGTACAGGGTTTGTATGGATGGGAAAAGGCTGACAGCAGTCAAGCCTGATGCAGAAATACACAGATGAGAGTGAAGTCAAACCATGGCTGTCCCTGCCTCACATCCAGCTTCCTCACATTACTGGGGCTCACGCATCAGATGCTGGTCACTCTTGAGAGGCAGACCCACATGTGTGGGATGTGCATGCCCCAGGCTATAGCCACCCCTCAGGCACTAGCTGGTGTGCCACACTGCTGTCCACTGTGCCACACTGCTGTCCCCAGGCTCCATGGGGCTTGTGGGAGGGTGGCAGCAGCAGGCTTAAAGCTGTGACCCCCAGGAGTGTGCAAGGCAGGGTGTATGGCTCAGCGAGGGAGGCCAGACAGGTCTGCAAATCAGCCACTGAGGCAGAGCTCTCACACAGGGAGTGGGGCTGGACCCTTGTTTGTAAGGAAACATAAGCTGTCCTCCTGTCCCCTCCAAACCTTGGCATTTTCCCAGTCTCCACCTTTACTAACCATACCCAGGAACGTCAGGCTACAGGTTCCTTTCACACCGGAGATCCCCGTCAGAGCCTGTCCATTTTCTGTCACCTGTATCCTCTGCTGGTAAATCCTTTCTGAATTATGCAACACTTATGTCTCTTTTTTTTTTTTNTTTTTTTTCTTTTTTTGAACTGTTACTTTTTGTTGCTGCTTACTGGTGTTTTGCCCTGGGCTGGGTGTGGAAGTGAAACTGCTGAAATTCCTGTGAGCAGGGCAGGGCAGCTGGTGTTCCCGACCCCAGCAGGAAGCACCAGACATGATGACGGGCAGCAACTTCTGGTAATTCTCCAGCCCGTTTTGCTAATCCACAAAGGCTTAGCCAAACTGGGTAAGTTTTTAAAAATCTTTGCAGCTCGGTGGTTTATCCAAACCAGACAGGCATCTCCTCACCTGCGCTCCAGTAGGGTGGCTGGGATGGGGCCCCATGGCCCTGGCAGGCAGGCAGAAAAGGGGGAGCCTGGCCATCGGGAATGCCTTGCTGTGCCATGGCTGCTGAGTCGGCCTCTGGCACTGCTCTGTGCCCCAGAGCTTAGCAAATCCTGTACCCTCTCCCGCAGAGAGCACCTCCCAGGAGCCAGCAAAACCTCCCCAGGTGGGGTGAATCTGAAGCCCGGGAGATTCATTTCCTGATCTAACACCAGGAATGCCAGTCCACCATTCAGGATCCCCGTCCCACAGCAATGCCTGCCAAGCCCCTGGGGCTGGAGGCACCCACGTAGTTTTCCCTGGCATGCAGTGCCTGAAACAGGCAGCATTGGCCATGGCAGCTGACAGCCTGTGGGAGGACAGGGCAGGCATGTGGGTTCCTAGTCCCCACCACTCCCTTGGGACATGCCACATCCCGTGTAGAACACCAGGAGACACAATGCTGGGTACAGCGTGTTCACGGGCCCGGGGAAGTCTTAGATGACTAATTAGCTTTTTCCCACTTCTGCTCAGCAATATACGAATCTCCCCAAATATTCTGAAAAGGGAACTTCTTCCAGTAAAAGTCTGCACCTCATTCTGAGTGTGCTATCTTCTCTGAGAAAAAGCTGTGGAAAAATGGTACAATCTTACAAAACAGAATTGTGCCTTTGCATATTTAGCTTTGGATCTGCTGGTATTAGAAACAAAGTCGGATTTTATTACTTTTTATTTTTTCTAGCCCTGCAGCACCAAAACAGACAAGCCATGTAATAAACTGCAGAATCTTTTCTTTATTGAGAACCAGAAGTGATTTTTTTTTTTTAACTATATACTGGTTCAACCCTAGCTTAGCTTTGCTAACACACCATAGGTCATATATAGTATTTTGTAGCTTCATAAAACTTGTAATTCTTTTTTATTCAGGTGCACTGCTTTCTAGAGTTAATCTCTACGGACTTTAATTAAATTTGCCTGGCCTGCTGTTGATTTCATATTCTTAAATTTTGCAGGACCTTTCCATATGTATTTGTACATAATCATTTTTCAGCTCAGTCCTGTACTTGAAATCTGCTACTGCCTGCAATGTTCTGGTTGGTGCTTGAGAAGGGAGGAAGCACTGCAGAGCTGCAGGTCACCCATGGAAACACAGAAGGGTTAACTGGCTGTTGCCTGCAGAGACTATTTCACGGGACTCTTCAGATCTCAAATGCTGAAAAGGGACATGGAACAATAATCCCTTAGAGAACATGCTAAATAATTCAAGGCTAGTTAAAAACAAAAAAATCAAAAAAACCAAAACCAACAAAATAAAAACAACACACCTTTAAAACATTTCGTTGTAACAGTTTGGCCTTTCTTAATAATATAGCTTGGAGGAACAGGCTATCTGGCTGCCTTCCGAAAGTCCTTGTTAAGGTATTTAACAAACCCTAGGGATCCTTATGCTATAAGTGTGCATCGTGTTTATATAGATGCATTGGGCAACCTATTACAATGCTAGGGGTTAAAAGTCATTTCCTTGGATTCCCAACCAAGATAAACTCATCCACACCCCGAGGTGAATAGTACTCAAAGCTGTGTTTGTATAAAGAAGGCAGTCAGGTTTTCCAGCACCTGGAAAATGGCAGTCTTATCTGTTAGTTATCTCTCACGTTCGGCTTTTATATGTAAATTTGTCCAGGAGCAGTAATCGGTGGCCAGTGTTGTCTCTGCCCCGGGGATGGGCACTGCGGGCCAGCATCTGCCCCAGTTGCAGGCAGCAGGAGCCCTGCAGCTGAAGGGGCACCCAGCCCAGAGCCCCTCTCCGCAGAGGGACCAGGCTGGGAGCAGCACCCTCTCATCACGTCTCTCTAGAGGGAACTCCTTAGGTTGGTTCCCCTTAGACCACCAGAACCTGCCAGCCAGAGCTGAATGAAAGTGATAAATTCCTTCCAGACAGAATACAAAGAGATGGATTAGACTCATTTTACACTGCTTAAACTGCTGCTTGGCTCAGCTAGATTATTGCCAGATAATGGAATATTCTAATAGTACCTGAATTAAGCAGGATATTTTTAACACACATATGTGTGTGTACAAACACACACACCCACTCATGGAAATGTAGCTGGGGTGACTCTCTTAAGCTTTCTGAGAAAAGGACTGTGGGTTGAGACCAAATGTGGAAAATATTACCCAGAAAGTGTTGGAGAAAGAAGGAACAAAAACCCCCAATGCCTCACGTGCAGTAAAAGTGGCTGTTACGTCCATCACAGACACAAAAACAGGAAACAGTTTCCGTCGTCATGCCTCAGAGAGAGCGCTGGAACAAAACATAGTGCCTTGCGAGACTCAAAAAACCACAGTGGGATCTCAGACAGGAATCACCAAATCCAAACCACCTCTTATCAACCTGTTGCAATGGATGGGGGAAAAAGCCAACTGCTAGCGGGCAGCACAGCAGGGCAAGGAACAGCTCTGCAGAAAGAAAGTTGGGGTTTAACCACTGCAGGCACTCCGGCCACCTTGTTTAAAAGCTGTAGTGTGCAGTGTAAATAGCTGCAGAATGCTTTTCCTCCCTGACAGAACAGGTTGCTTCTTGCTTCCACCTTCTCCAATTTCCACATAGCCCACAGGCAAAACAGAGGGCCTTTGGTTTGGAAAGTAGAGCATTCCTTCCCGGCATCAAAGAGGCACGGGGAGCATGTGGTGGCTGCTTCACACACACACACACCCCAAGGTGCATTTCTTGCTAGCGGCTTCCAGAGCTGTCCGTGCAGTTACTTGCCTCGGCCTGCTCTGTTCATTAGCACACAGAGGTGTGTACGCCGTTAAAACCAACATTACATCACCTGGGATGCTGGAAGTCAGCTGCCCAGTTCCTCACGCGGGGGATGCAGGGCTCTGCCAAGTTCCTTGGGCGTCACTTTCCTTTCTTCCTTATTTCATGGTTTGTGTGTTGGGGGTTTTCCTCTTTCAATATTTGCTTCCAAGAAAATATTAGGTGTCATGGGTGTGGGGTGGATTGCACTGGCACTGCTGTGTGAAGTGAAGAGCTCCATCCGTAGGAAAGACATGTGTTGTTTATTAGCAGCTTACATGACCCCAGAAATCCCAAAGCAATATGCTCGACACCAGCAGCACAATGACTGCACAGAATTACCCTCTGTGTAATGGCAGAGTAGGCCCAGCTTGGGCATTAACATGGCTCCAAGGACAACACTTCATTTCACATCTCCGATGGAAAGCTTTTGTAAGAAGTCAAGTACCCACATGGGATTAGAATAATAATAATCTCTTGCACTTCAGTACAAATAATAGGGTGGTAAATCAAGCAGCTGATCAGTGGCACAACTTTTACCACACCAAGTCCTCAGCTGCTTTGTTCCATTCAACAAGCTAAAAAATTTTCAGGCAGTCCTTACAACACTAGGAACATAGTTCTTCATCTTGCTTTTATCCATAGGAAATGTGGAACATCAATAAAACTGGTATTTTTCTGCCAAAGACTTGTGGAAACTGCTTACCTGGATGGAGCAGGGTGCTAGAGGAAACCAGGCCTGCCCCCGGCCCCAAGCCATGCCTGGAGAGGAATGCAGCTCACCCTTTAGGAGCTGGGGAGCTCCGAAGGGCTCATGGGAAGAAGTAGCTGCAGAAGCTCCTTTTTATCAGTGAACTCAGCAGCTGTGCCTCCAAGTACACAGCTCTGACCTATTTCACCAGGCATACGCGCCAGTTCTACACTGGCGTCAGCCCAGTGACATCAGTGGGATTACTCCATCCCCGCATTAGATAAAACCCGGGCGTAAAGAAGATTCACTGAGGAGGAAGATGCTCTTGTGACATATTTCGTAGCCCACACACCCTTGCAGGAGACCAAATTCAGGGGGTTTACGTTTGTTCCTTTTATATCTCAACGCATGTGTCCTTCAGGGGCTGTCAGCACCAAGCCAGCATGTTCCCCCTCAGTGTGTGTGGTTACAGTGTCTCCTGCGGAGAGATCCCAGTCAACAAGGGACTGAGTTGCAATGCCTGACGTACCTAAGTGACACGAACACCGTTGAAAGTGCACTGAGTTGAGGGCTGCTGGGGTGAGAAGGGAATGCCAGGAAGGCCAGGGAGCCCCACCAGGAGCAGGGACGGTGGCTTGTCTGGAGCACCATGTGGCCATCACACCTTGTCCCTTCTTGATCAGTCCCCGCAGGACAATGCCAGGGTCCCACAATGGTGAGCCTCTGGAGTCCAGACATGAAGCAGGGTAGGGCAAACTCACCCACAGGCTTGCTTGTTAGTTCTGTACTGTATGATCTTTCCTGCTTTCACCTTCAGATTTAGCTATTTTATTTGTTTTCTCTGTTTTGTTTTCTTTTATCTGTTTTTTCTTCTTGTTTATTCTCATGCCCTGACCTTTCTTTCTGCTCTGGATGTCCTCTTTCCTTATGACCCTTCAGATTCTTTGCAGCTCCTTTCTCCCCTGCACCTCTCCTTGTGCTTCCTGACATTACCAAGGTCACATGTGTCTTTTTCCTTCTAAGCTCTCACTCTGTTCTCATCTTCCATTTTTCACTGCTTCAGGATTTCCTTCCATACCCTTTCTCCATTCATTCCATTCACTCCCATTGGTCAGTGGGCACAAAGATCTTCAGCCAGCCCTTTAGCTATCAGTTATGGGGATGCTGGAAGCCAGGTGAGCAGAGCCTCTGGAATATGGTAAGAGAAGTAGATGGTGAGATTGGAAAGATGTCCAGAAGCAGAGTAAGCTTGTGGTGTCAGATCAGGGAGATAAAACCTTTGGTTTTAAGTGGTACTGCTGCCAACAGCAATGCTGTCTACTCCTGCCAGAAGATAGGTGTGCCTCCATGCCTCAGCCAAGGGATTTTCAAACCTCCTGCAGCAAGGATCTGGATAGGCTGTATAGGCAGTTTAGACCTAAAGCCGTCATTGCTGTTGGCTACCCATTGCATAAAGCTGTGCTCAGAGCTCAGTAAGAATGAAAATCCAAGTTCCTCTGTTTAGAAAAAGCCAGACTTATGATACTGGTGAAACCATAACTCAGTCCCTGCCACGTGCACGCTACAGCCTTTTCTTGCCCAGGACCCTGCAGGAAGCCGTTGCAGAGCAGTGCTCTGGGGTATGGGAGAACATCATAGAGGCTGGAGAGAACCTTTCTGCCCTTACCTCCCATCCTGCGCCTCAAATGGAGCAGGCGTCTCACAGAGCAAGTAGTATGTGATCACATAATTACAGACTGCACTGTGATACATGCTCACAACGCAAGAGCAGAATTAAGGCTGAGCAGGCAGTTACAAGCACCATTATATCATTAGATTAATCTCTCCTTGGCTGGCTAAAGGGGACCTCATCCTGTTCCCACTGAAGCCAAAAGACCATACCTCTATCAACTTGAGTGAAAGCTGGCTTGGCTTGCCCCAAGGCTCATTTATTGCTGCTAGCTGCTAGATGAGGCTCTACCCTTGAATTCATTAAACTTTTCAAGCATAACTCATATACCACACCTAACACACTTTGATTCAAGTAGAGACTTCAGCTGGAGTACTGTGGGTAGTGGAGTGTGAGGGGAACTTGCTCTGCCACCGTGCTTGCCCTACCTGTTCAGCCTGTTGAGTTGTTAATTGCCCTCAGTGGTTGCTTGCAGCTGATCAGGAGGTGAAGAAGGGCTGCTCCTGCCCTGCACAGCCCACAGCCAAAGCACTCCCAACCACAGCCAGCTTATTAATGCTGTTTCTCCGCCGTGGTTTCTCCCACGAGAACAGGGCAGGGGTGGCTGGGCAGTTGGGGTTGGGATGTGGTGGGCGGTCCCTTCCTGTGCCCAGCGAGCCCTGGCTCCCCGGGACAGCAGCGGCAGGGCCTGAGCAGGTCCGTGCCCCGTGGCGGTGCCGTGTCGCAAGGCCCGTACTCCCTCGGGCAAACGGCCGCTGCGCTGCGGGTTCGCTCCTCAGAGCAGATCTCCTGACCTTTGCCACTTCCCCAGCCTCTCTGGACTTCCTTGCAGAACATGTGCCTAAATATGTGTTGAGGTTTTTTTCCACTTCCATATCCTTCATTTTAACTCCAAAGTGTAATTTTTGAAAAGGGTCCGAATGTCTCACATCTACAGAGAATCCTCCACTGAGGTATAATCTAAAGGCAAGCAACCTTCTCGTGTGAATGCATCTTAACCTCAAGCCTCTTCATTTGTTTCTTCAAAATATTGCACACAGTCATTGGAATTTTCCTTCACAACAACTCCCAGGTGGCCTTTTTATCACCTCAGGAAACCTCTTACCATTTCTGACATCTCTGCCCCAGTGGTTTCCCATGTTGCTGATTTCAGAGTTGCACACATCAAAGTGATGAAGACACACCTCACTCTAGGGACAGAGAAGCATTATCACTCCCAAAAAAATAATGTGCAAACTGTCCAGTTCAGCCACTGCCCTTGAGGAAACAAATTATTCCTCAATCTGACAGACTGAGGATGCTTTTCCTGTTATTTCATCTAATGTTTTCCTTTGTTTAATTTAAACTGATCTGTTTTAACTCTCTTTTCTTGTATCATGTGAAAGAACTCCATCATCTTTTTCTGTTTATCCATGAAGGAATGGATGAGGTCATTTTATATTTCTCTTCATAGCGTCGTTTTGAATGAAGAATTCAAATGTTTGTGGCTCTGCAGTCTACACACAGGGAACAGAGGTGGAGCGGCATAAATTTAAAAAAAAAATCAAAACCAAATGCAACAAATAAAAGAAACTGAAGGGAAAAGGAGTGGAAAGGGCAAAAGAGAAACTCAGAAATATACAAAGCATATGTACACATGTGTACAAGTTCATGTACACCGGCATGCTGATGTGTGTACTCCCCGTCGCCCAAGAAGCCTGATGTCAGGGTGGATGTTCAGCTGTTTCTAATACATAGCATAGAAAAACTCTAGCTGAAGAAACATTTTGTTTTAACAATGAGTCACCCATGAGAAAAATGTGGGTGTAGCTTTCAGGGAAGGGGCTGGGGGAGGCTTATGAACTCTAATTTTGCAAACCCCTGTATAGAAAGTTGCATGACGTTGATCAAGACACAAAATGCATCCCTCCCTCCCTCCCAGACATGACTGAGGGTAATCAGCTCCCATTGAGAGCTTGATTGCAACACTTGCCCTGTGCTGGATGTGTCCCGCCCTCGGGAGACCCCAGGAGAAGGGCAGTGGGAAAGCTCAGGGTTGGCCTCACCACGGTAGGCCCAGGCACACGACACTGCTGATACCAGCTTTGGACAATGCCTGATGCAAGGACCAACCTGTACTGGCCTCACCTTGGACACTGCTGATCACCTGGAATTTTTTCCAACTCTTCTCTGACCAAATTCTCATACAGTTCTGACACATCTGCACTTACGCTCATGTTTTACCTAAGCATCAGTTGGTCTTGCAGGCCAGACTTCTGCTGTTGGATAAGTGTTTTTAAATCTGGAGTAGGTCAGATTACCTTTGGTGTCAGTAAGACCAGGCTGCCAGGACTGAGGGTTTCCTTCCAGCCCCTTCATCAAGCACAAGTACCAAACACATACCAGGAGCCATTATCCCAGCACATCTGTAAGCAGAGGCTGGGAACTGTAAACACCTTCTCAGGTTGTGAAATGCCCATTGATTCTCCCAAAGTGTAAACACCATGGGAAGAAAGGTGGCTATTTCTTGGGAATGACAGCCTGAAGATCCAGCTTTCTCCCTTGGCTATCCTGTAGCCTTTCTATGAAAGCATAAATTCAGATGTCCCAGTTTTCTCACCAATTAACTGGAGTGACTAAAACAGGCCAGATTTCCCTGGAAGGGCTAAACAGTATTCATGGGTTCTGCACTGAGCACTCTGATGGTTAACATTTTTCTGATGGGGAAACCCACTGAGAACCAGAGTTACGTTATTGTTAATTATTCCCTGGTGTGATTCAAGAAGGCACAGCCAAGAACCGCAGTAAAGCGAGCAAGGGGCAGACCACTTACCAGGACCAAATGTAGAAGAGTGTCAAGTTGCCTTCCAGGGAAAGGGCAAGGGCTTCCTTGGGCAAATTAAAAAAACTGACTGATAGGTATACCACCACAAAAATTTTGTAGGCAGCAATGCTCTTTGGCTTCTTTAAGATGAACTACCTGGCTTAGTGATAGGGTGGCTGAATCTTCTAACTCTGTTATACCCATGTGACTGTAGATAATACTTTCTTGCTCTAATTACATTTTCCCTTATAAACACCAGAATAGTGAGAGAGGATTTGTCTCTAGGTCTTTTCTGTCTGTTAAGCTCCAGGGTTTGTGATTCACTTTAGAAAAACAAGGGTGGTTGAAAAAAAAAAAGAGTTGTTTTCAGCTGTGTGGTGATGAAATACAGTAACTGAAAATGCTGTGGGTTTTGAGGTTGGATTTTGAGATTAAAATATTGTTGGGTTCAGGATAAGATTGGCTGGGAAAATGAGTTACAGTAAGACATTGTGCTTTCACCTCTAGAAAGCTGAGTTCAAACCCTGTTTAAGATCACAAAACCAGTAAGTAGTTCAGAATGATTAACAGTTTCTGAAGGAGCATGAGGCAGGACAGGAACACACAGGGTCCGGGAAGGTTTGGTTTGATTCCCACCACCAGCACCACCTCTTTGGGGTCCCAGCTGCAAGCAGAGAAGAGCACTGCAGGGAAAGAAAATCTCTCCTGGTGTGGAGACAAGTGGAGCAAAGATCCACATTACAGGAGATACTGTGGGTCTGGGTGAGGGCTGTGCAGCCACGTGGTCATGGCAGGTGCCACGTGCTCCACACAGGCCACCCACACCAACAACTTCATCTTGTTTTGTGCCAGTCGCTTCAGTCAGTCTATGACAGGTGTGACCCTGCTACTGCTGAAAAGTGATGCAACATCAGAGGCTTTTGGGCATTTCTTCCTATCTTAGATATCCAGTTCAATCCTTAAATCAAGGATATTTCATTTTGCAGTTTGTTTACGTTAAGCATCACAAGCTGCTGATTCAAACAGCCAGGTTGCAGAAACACTACCAGGAACCTTCCTGAGTTCATTTTCTCCACACGCTTTCAGTTTAAGCCTACCTTAACAAGATGTGTACTCTTATCAAAAACGCAGCTCATACGCAGCTTACACACATTCAGACCAGACAGCTGTAATCAGTTTCAGTGCCTTCCAAACTGCTAAATGCAGAGCAGTGCACCCAAGCAGATTTGCACCTCTGTTGTGGAGCTGCCAAGGCCAAACCCCAGCCAAGCACCACTTGCACTTGAAATAAAGTACAGATAGGGTGTAAGTGGTACCTCAGCTCTGGTCTGGGGCTCTGCAGTTACTCTAAGTGCAGTTAATGTGGTTACTGTTAGTAGAAGGTTACAGATCTACCCACGAGTTACTAGCTGTGTTCAGATCTTCTTATCTAGTTATCTGCAAATAAAACTGAGCTTTGTTTACAACATATTACCAGGTATTTTCTGTTACTTCTGGGATTTTGCAAAGTACTGTCACAGTGGTTTCTTCTTCATTGTTTTTCTTTTCTTCCTTAATTTCAATGATTCCTAGAATGAGACAAGAATGTCATCAAATTCAAACTTGAGTACCCTTTTGTACTAAAATGTTTTCTTTTAACACTTGCAGATCTTCCCCACTTTCTAAAGTTTATCTGCAAGTTTGGCTTACATGAGGAGTTACAAACCAAATCAAGACCACAACATGATTCCAAAGTGCCTGGTGGAGTTGGGTATTATTTGATCCATTTTTTAGACTAGCCCCAACTGCTATATAGAGCAAAGTCTCACCCTAGCCCTGTCTCCCTTGTGGTAACCACCAGTTCACAGCATCATTCACAGGAACTTCTCCCAGCTCAGCTTAGCTAGTCAGTGCTGTAGAGGAACTGTATGGATTTACTTCTTTCTTGAGTAAAGAAAAACCTCTCCAAGGCTCTGGATAACCCAAAAAGCAATTAACAAATCCATTCCATTTCTGTAATAAGAAAGTATCGCGTTCACCAGTCAGGTGAACACCAGTCAGGTGGCATTGCCAGAAATCTTCTTCAGTGTTTCTCTCATCCTGGGGACCAGACTCTTTTCCCCCACAAAATTTGAATGCCTCCAAAATTTGGCTTTAGAAATAGCACTAGAAAACCAACAAATTCAGATCAGTCCTGGCAGGGGTTTCCAGCACCAGTGTGTGCCAGTGTCCCTACAGAGACATTCTGTTTTCCAGCAAGGGTGCTCCAGCACACACTCCTGCTGCCAGCTGCTGTGACAGTGCAGCAGGGAGAATCAGACGCTCATTACAGCCAATTGTGGGCCATTCCGTTTTTTATGGGAAGCAACCAACACCCAAAACTGCACCCAGAAACCTATGAGCAACATAACTATTTCCTGGAGGGACATGGGCACTGTGTGCCCCCAAGGAGATGACCCCTTGAACAAATGCACTGGGCTTCTGCAGTGGCTGCCACCTTGGAGAGGGCTTAAGATGTGACCTCAGGGAGGACCAGTGCAGCAGTCTAGATCTGCTAGGCTGGGAAGTGTGGGTAACACCCCGTCAAAGGGCAGTGTTGCAAAACTGTGGCCCTTTCCACCAGAAAGGTTCCCAGCACATCATTACTTCTGCATTGCCCTTTCTTGAACTCCTCCAGATTAAGTCACTGTTTTCCCAGCACTCTCCATGGGACAGCATACCTCCAGGGATGCTTAAGGTCTCCTTGAGAAGCACCCAGTTTGGCTGCTGGATGAAGATTCACAGATTAGATGGCCTGTTGGTCTAATCCAGTACATCCTTGTCTGTGTCTGGGGCAGAAGCTCCACTTTCCTCCCAGATATGATTGTTTTGGAATGGAAAAGCAAGGCAGAGCGTGCATGGCTGCTGAGGCAGACCAGACTGCTCACCCTGATGAAAGCCAGGGTGTCCCCAGCTGTGCCATGACACCTCCCTGCCCCAGCAGCCGCCGCCTCTGCAGCAGCACAGAATCACAAACGGTGAGAGACAGTGTGGTTACCAACACCCAGAACATCCCGTTCCTGACGTCCTGGCTGGTGTTGAGGGGAGGATGATGAGAGCAGCCTGTGGAAGGGGTGTGCTGCTGCCAGCAGCATCCTGCAGCCTGCCACCAGGCCCCACCCGGCACTGGCACAGGGAGCAGCACTCCTGACAGGCACAGCCAGCTCCTGGGCCATCCTCCCACGGGACAAGGACGCCTCTTTGTGCCCCAGGGCATGGAGTGGCTAGTTCCCAAAACCCCAATTCAGGAAGAAGTGGGGCAATGGCTGAGGTGGCACCAGAGCCTCCCATTACTGTTGACAGGCATAAGCATGGCACCACTGTGGTGACACTTCTCCCAGTGCCTGTGGCTAAAGTTGTTTCCAGTGTGCAGGTAAGGATGCATTTCCAGCAAGGGAAAACTAGCAGGGGCCATGACACTCCCATCTCCCCCTTCTGAAAAGCAGGAGTGATGAGGTGGGGTTGTCTGCACTGAGGGCTCTATAGTAAGCTCTGTTTATGGCTTTGATGCCAGACACAAGGTACAATTCCTATTACAGCTCTCATTCCATGCCCTGTTGTTTAATCCAAGTGCATCAATGCAGCCTCACATCACAGGCTTGGGAGCTGAAAACCTCTGGTTGGCGTTGAGTCACAGACAGCACCTGTGGTAACTGGATCCCAGCACCACTGGATCCTGACACAGCACAAAAGCCGGGACAAACTCCAGCACTGGAGGGATTACACACAGTCGTTGCAACCACATCCACCCCTTGCACTGTAACTCTCCAAGACATGGAAATTTTGCAGGAAACATCCTGGCGAGCACCTTGGAGGGGAGGACAGGACTGTTGCTGATGTGCATGGATGGCACGGGCAGGGAAGGACAGGGAAAGAGGGATGGCTGGAGGGAAGGAGTGAAGGAGACAGGTGCTGGCCTGACCCACCTGCGCGGATCCCACACAGTGACCAGCCCTGCCTCGGGCTGGCTGCGCTAGGGAGGGCCTGTGTGCCCTGTGGGCAGGGCTGACAAAACCCAAAAGCTCCTTTCAAGGCAAAGGGCTTGCATTAAGGCAGGACTTGCACTTCTTTCTCCCAGCATACATCTGGTGTCAAGACAAAAATTCCTTTACACTTTTTAATGGTTTTTTTCCACTTTAGAATACCTTGAGGGAAATTCTGAATACCTCGCTGTATGGCTTCATTGGTATTTATATCTGAGCTGCAGTAGCAGAGTTGTGTGAATATTGAGTAATGTTCCAGGCAGAACTCAAATAAAAATAATTGAGTTTCCTCATTGAACAGAACCTGCTTCCCCACCTAAATAGTAATTCTCTATTCAGGGAAGCATCCAGGGCTTAATCTGTTCATTTCCTTCTCTTTTATTGTCTTTTTTTTCCCCAAGAGGGTTGTTCCATTTAGAAATTATTAAAATGCAACCAAACCCTATGCCAGAAAATCATTAAAAATGAAAACCAGTATTTAAATACCGCTGCACCTAAGCATAGCAGTGGTTTTCAGCATCTTCTGATAAATCATCTAGCAAACATGATACATTTTTTCTGGCCTAAAGTAGCACAGAATCAATTTTCTACATGAAATAATGTGCCCAGCGCTGTTTGAGATTGTTCTCTTAGTATGAAATTGTTCAGGTAACACTCATGAAAAACGTTGCCTTGATGTCAAGTCCGTGGAAGCAGAAGAGTTTTGTTTGATCAATGACTCACAGTGTCAAAAAAAAAAACAGTGCTGACTTTCCTCCTCTGTTGTCAGTGAAGTCCCCCAGAGGGCCTGGGAGGCAGCCACGGTGAAGGGGAATTCTGTTTCCATGACTCATCCATTCCTGGGCTGCAGGAGACAGCCAGCAAGTGGTCAATCAGTGGCAATTGTCATGGGGAGTTGGTGTTGTGGATGCTCAGACCATCAGCATATTTCACAAGAGCCATTCAAAAATGTTTCCTCTTCAGGGAAGTGAGACCAGAAGATGCCTCTAAACCTGAAAAATTCCACCTGTACTTCTTACCAACCCCCTGCCTCAACAACCTTCCGCTGTGTCATTTATTTAAAAGTAGGTTTTTACGGTATTTTTAGCAATGATGAGAGTAAATCAACCAAAGCACTAACTGAATAATATAGCAGAGCCGGGTAAGAGCCAGGGGTGTATACATCAGGCAGAAAAAAAGCAAGTGTGCTTCAGAGTAGGACGATTTTAGAAAGTATTGTAGGAGAAGACATTTTAAAATTATTCCATTTTCTAATCAAGTCTTTCCGTAAGTCTTCCCCCTATGGCACATTGTGCTCTCAGTGCTCCTTAAAGTTCATAAAGACAAAGAAATGTGTTCAACAAAATAGACAATAGAAATATGCCTCAAAACCCACTATAAGTTCCCCGGACTTGTTCGGGGAGGCTTCCAGCAGTCCCACAACACAGCTGGATTTATCTAATGCTCTATCTCAAAAGGCAAGTCTTATTTCCACCAGACCTCTTTCCAGCTTTGGCTCTTGCCCCTTGAGCCAAGCCTTCACTGAGACAGTAAAATAAAAATCCTGTGTATTTTTCTTTAGCTGGGTAGTTTTCAGTCCTTTCCACGTTGCTGAAGGAGCTCACACTCATAACCTGCCCGGTTACTCATCCTGTGCCCGGCGCTGCGGGGGAGGCAGGTGTGATGGGAGGGTAAGAAACCAGCAGTTTATGAGAGCAGCGAGTACACGGTGAGGATGCAACTACTGTCCTGGAAGACAAGGTCTCTTCTGCAAAGCAGCTCCCCAAATCCTTGTGACAGATGCGGGGACATCTCGAAGTCCTCCAGGGCACCGTGGGGCCCTCCCTCACCCGGGGTCACAGCAGGCAGTCAGGCGCTCCGTGCCCTGCATGGCCCGGGGGGTGGCTGCTGGGCTCAGTGGGGGCTGTAAATGGACACTTAGCATCCGTCTGCTGGATGGCCCTGCTTTTGTTGCTATGCGTGCACTCAGCATTTAAATCCGGCTTGATTTCCCTCTGAAAGCTTGCATTGCAACTAAAAACAACTTGCAACCAAAAACCAAGCACTAAAAGTAGGGGGTGTTTTAAGAACAATTTTATAGCACAGCAAACTTCAAGAAGCAGTAGGCTCACTTGTGCTAGGTTCTGTACGAATGCAAAAGCAGTTCTTGAATGAATATGGTCCCATATGATCTTCTTTTGTCCAAGGCATAAGGAAGCTGCTCCAGAAGACTGGTAATCTTTTTCCATGGTGCTATCCAGGTCTGGAATAACTGGGGTGTGGTAAATCTATGCTGACGTAAATGACAGAAGGTGTTTTGAAGAACCCAAGAAAGGGAGAACAAATTAAAACCAGAGATGTTTGCTGAATGTCACACAAGAAAAGTCTACTCTATTTTCTGTTTCTTATTTTTGTGACTGTAGAAATTCTCCTCATTTTAGATTACAGAAAGGAGGCCAGGAGGCCAGAGCCAGTATGCTTTGCCTCAGTGAACCAGCAGCAACCAAACAAGAAGACTGGCAGTGAACCAGCCATGATGAAGTTTAGGATCTGGAGATTCAGAGCTCCAGCTGGATCAAAAGCTGCCCCCTGTTTTGTGATACAGGATGAACCCAAACCTCACAGCCACATGCAGCTGGATTCGGGTCAGCTGGGAGTGGAACTCCGTACCAAATCACCGGTGGCACCGTCCTCAAGGCAGTGACAATGTCTTGGTTTGGCCTCTTTTTGCCCTCTCTCAAAGCTACAGAAAGCTGTGGAGCAGACTTCTGGTACTTGCTGAGGACAAAAACCTCCTTTGCTTGCTGCATTGACTTGCTAAATAGCATGATACCCTGTCAGGAACATTCTGAAACACTGTTTGGGCTTGATTTTTATATTCCTTTTCCTCTAGAAAAGTACCTGAAAGTTTAGTACAAACAGATCAACACAGTCAAGCACAGTTTGCAGCCGAGCTACCTACTTCAGTCTTGAACTACTGAGGTTTTGGATGATGTCAGTCTGGTCTCCTGAGGGTTGCTGTTGTCATCAGATAGCGGGGCTGATAAGACGCATGTTATGATGAGGCGTGCTGTTGGGTTTAATCACAGTATCGTGCATGAAGTAGGAAAGAAAGCGGTGTATTTCCTGGTACAGTACCTTGATAAGGCTCTCGCTGCTTCATAGGTATTTCCACCACACTGTCCTCTCTGCTCAGCACGCTACAGATTGCTGACAATCTGAAAGTACAAACAGTGCTAGGGTGCAAAAACCCAGTTCCTCCATCAAAAACATGTTTGTTTGGGACTTTTTGTTTCTTTTCCCAATCTCAATTTCACTTGATCTCTTTTTTTTTCTTCTTCTTCTTTATTTTTTTTTTTTTAGTTTTATTTAATCTTTTACAAAGCAGGACCCAAAACAGCTTTTGAGAGCTGGACAAAGTACAGTCAGTTTCTAGAGCAGATTTTTTCCCTGTCCCTCATTCCCCACTGCATTTGGGAATCACCTGAAATCTAGCTCAGCCTGAGTTAGGGGCCCTTGGCTGGATTTGAAGGCTCCAGCCCCCACCAGCACTTCTTTCCACACTGCTCAGATGCTCACTCCTGAATTGCAGTTTCTTCCTCTCTTCCTGGTTTACTTGATATTGAACATTATTATTTGTTTTACTCCCAGACCAAATTATAGCATTTCAAGGACCGATTCTGTGTGTCAGAGAGTACTGAAAAGGAGTTAGTACATTGACTTTACCTGGAGCTGGGCTGGATTTGACTTTCTTAGCAACCGTGTTTCCTGTCCACTTTTTGTGTTTTACGTAGATGAAGCAGAGGAACAGGCTGGATCCTTGATCATCTCTCATAGTCACCTTCCATTGTGGGAAAGAGTCATGGCAGTCCTAGTCCTACCAGTGGGAGCACAAGGAAAGATGTGCAAAAATTGAAGTAATCCACATTTCTGCCAGCTCTGGCCTTTTCACAGTTAATCTCTACGTGCCAGAAAAAGATGCATAATATATTCTTTTGCAATTCTAATTCTATAAATCGTCATCCTGGACCTTGCTATCTACCAGTTTTTAATGAAGAAGGAGACACACCACTACCTAAACTCACTGGCAGAAATAAAGTGCAGATACCATTGCTGGAACAATGTCTGTCTGATATTGCTGGTTGTCCAGCTCATCTACTCCTTATGGGTATTTAGATTCATAGTTTCTGTTTCAGCAACTAAAATAAGATTTTATTGGTTTGGGTTTTTTATTTGGATACACTAGGCATCTAGTCTATCCTGTTTCCTTACCATGCCACAACTGGAAACCAGATTCTTATGAAATCCTAACACAGGTCAAGAGTGATTCCTAAAACCAGCCAGCCTGCCATTCAGTTTTCAGGTGAGGCAGATGTTAAGAGACAATATTGTACTTGTAGTACACCCAGAGGTGCTCCAACATCCCTCAGTGAGGATTATCATTGTTTTGTCAAGGAGCCTCCTTTCCAGGGCAGAACTTGATTCTAAAATGTTGGTGATGTAGTGGCCACTGGTGAGGGATGGTGGATGATTTGGTTGATTTAAATACCTTGGCAGAGTCATTCAGAAGGCTGCAGCAGCACGTGGTGAAAGGCTTGCTGTACTTTTCTGTACTGACCTCCACTAGGCAAGGCATTGCTGATACAATGGGGAGATGACCATTTGTGATGAACAAGGAGAGGCTGTTTCTTTTTCCAGTGCATGTTTGCCCCTTGGAGATGAGCTGATCAGGAAGGCCACAGGGAGGCCACAGGGCCAAATTCTACAGCTGAATTTTTTTGAAGCCAGATAATTTTATGACCGCTGTTAAGCGCTGTAATTTATGTAAACCAAGATAATGGTAAATGGAAACAAAACAACTCGTGTTTCAAAGCTGATGTTCCCTGGGGACAGGGAATAATGTCTCTCCTTCAGGAGGAAAACCAAAGGGCAGGACTATGGCTTCCTTTGAGTGCAGTGGCAGGGGCCCTGGGCTGCTCCAGCCTGACAGCGGAGTGATGGCCCAGGGACCCTGGGTGCCAGGAAGCACAGTGCTAATATCAGAGCTGGTTACTAGATATTATGTATGCACACATGTTCATACATGCACCCAGTGGGGATAAACTCTGCATAATCAGACACCCACCACTGCCAGGCTGTGTGAGAAGAGCCAGGATGCCCCACAGTAACGGGGCAGGGCCCTGGTTGGCAGCACAACGCTGTGACAAGAGGTCGAACTCTGATTCCCATTGTATTCCTAGCAGAACCAATATAATTTGACACAGTGCTTTTCTCCTGACCTCGTCCCACATTAGGCTGGGAAGGTTAGATCTACCACCTCAAGAACCAAAGGCAGGACAGCACCATTAAGTGCAGAACCAGGCTGAAAATGAAAGTCCAGGGTGGGTCTAGGACATCCTATATTTTTTAGCAGGCATGGGAAGAGAAGTGTGAAAAGGTTTTGAAAATCATATTCCCTGGGAACAGGGAATATGTCCCAAGGCTGGAGAAGAGAACAGCTGGCAGGAAAGCTGAAAGGTAAAACCACACGTGCCATTTTGTGGGACTTTATCTGGAAGCTGGGCTTCAGCCTTGTTAATCAAAGGCAACAGGACAAAAAGTTAGTGGCCACAAACCTCTGTAGGAGACATTCAGGTCCAGTATTAGGTTACATATAGAGAGGTTAAAGCTGCCCGAGTGTTGAAATTCCCTGGCAAGGTAATGCTGTGCATACCTCGGTGCTGGAGACATTCAAGGCTATCAATAGTCAACTCCCTCTGCCTGAGAGGTGGTTTGAGAATAATGAGTTGAGTCCTGTCACAGTTAAAAGAGAAGGTCTGAATGACTCACTAGAAGTCTCTACCAATCTGGGTGACACACTGATAACCCCACGGGCTGTGGACCACTGGCCTCCCCCAGCTGTCTGTTCTCAACTTCTTACCAACTGCTTGCTTTTGAAACAAACTTTTACATGTTTTCAAAACATCTCCGGTTCTGTTTTCATCCACACTGGAAGTGTTTTTCTGGTCAGAAAAGTTGCTGGAAGAAAGAAAGTCTTGGTCAGCAGATTCAGTCAATGAATCCAAAGCACACATTACCTAAACCTAAGAGGAAAATTATTTTCTGCAGTTCTTCTAACTCTTTTGCCTGAGCACCCTGAAGAGGGGTGAATTAGGTTTGTTCTCAGCTTTTCAATCTCATTATTAATATATTAATATATCAATCTCATTCAATCTCTCATTTCCCAGTTTGTAAGTATAATAATGGGGGGAAACGGGGTTATTTATAAACACAGCACAGAAGATCTGAGTATGAGAGAAAATAAACAGGGAGCCTCTTTGCACATTTTCACTACCATCCTTTTTCCAAGCAAAAGCACCTTTTACTCTTTGCTGTGGGCCTTTAATTAAAGCTTTCCTCATATCTTGTGACTTTAACTTCCTAGTAAACCAGGACTTTGCTAGTGGTCAAAAGCCCTAGCAGCATCTCCAGAGCTGTGAAACACAGTGCATTCTCTCCATGTAGCTATAATCAAGGTAAATCACAAAGGTTGCCACCTAGGACTGCTCAAGAAATCTGTTTATAGCAAACACAGCAAGAGCTTTAAGAGCTTCATTGGCGTTTGTTCCATATTGCTTAATGTCTCCTTAGGGGCCGTGGCTACCATCCCAAACAACATTTCTACGGCTTGCGTGGCTACATCCCTTTCCTGTGAATCAACGTTGGCATCTGCTCATCCAGAGTATTCAGGAGAAATATTTGCTGTTGCCTGGAGACTGTGACAGGAGAAAAAGTATCAGGACTCCTGAATTATTTTTGCAGCTCTGTGATACTGTGCCACTGCCAGATAATCCCCTTTACCTGGCAGTTGCATCTCTAAAAGGGTTTTAAAACCTGTGGAATTGGTACAGTTATATTTGCCAAGAGTCTCAAATACCTGTATAGTCCTCCCAGGCCCGCGTGTGAAAGGCATCATGTAGAAACTACAAATTACATCTACACAGGCCAAGCAGACTCCATCCATCTTTGTCAATATCGTCACTGCTTGCACTTTCTGTCCTCCCTGGGAGGGAGCTAAAACACCCTGCAGGGAGAGCAGGAGTCCATAGAGAACCCCCCGACCAGCTCACTTGCTGAGCAGTGGTCTGGTAGCACCAGAGGCACTGCAAACACACCCTACCTATGGCTGTGCCTCCACCCAGTTGCTGTGCTGGGACCTTAAATACACACAGAAATGCTGAACCCTGAAATGTTTCCACCGACTCCAGTTGTTAAAACCTTTCACATCCCACCGACAACCGCTCGCATATGTGGGGGATGAGAGAACTTCCTTCCCCCCAGAGGTGCAAGAAAACTCGAGCTGGCAGTCACGTGCTCCACAACAGCCTTACAACCCGCAGGATCCTGGATGGAAAAATTTCACTTCCACGTGTTGACTAAGTTAATGTGGTGGGGATAGTGGGCGGACATAAAACGAAACTATGAAAAGAGATTAATTTGGAGCTGGAGCCCAGGCAGGGAGAACTCCAGTCCTCTGTTTGCTCAGAAAACGGCAGCTATTACGAAAACCCAGTCAGAAAGAAGAGGTTAAGGCAGTGGTAATTAAAAAAAAAGAAATCAAA